>JASEVX010000009.1:70582803-70672909 GCA_031761405.1 Serripes groenlandicus
AATTGTCGTATAAAGAAAAGGGTTAATCACTAAGACTGATAGCATCACATCATGTATCTGTATTGACAAGCCTTCTCTATATAGTGATTGTATTATCATTTCATAGACCTAAATAGGGTTACAGTACACTTTGAAACGTATATGAACTAAGACGAACACTGGGTACTATTACATTATGCATTCATCGAAATGTTTCTTATGTTTGTAGTGCGTTACATATAATGAGGGATAGCATGCTAATGATGAAATAAGACTAATGGCTGCTGAAAGAAATCCTCATTCTGCTTTTAAGCAAACTATTTGGAGCAAGCAAAAACGGGCAACGACAAACATGTGAACAGTAGAGGACCTGGACGGAATTGCACTGCTATGCAGTTTTTGACACAAGCCCCACGGATACAAATCGCATTATATGCAGCTACAGGAAGAAGTGCAGCAGCACTCACTTGTAGACTCTGTTTTTGTATTTTATCCCATTACAACATACAACTAATCTGCAGCAGACAAATTTGAAAACAATAAGTCAAAAATATGGAAACTCTCTATACAATGAATGAAAGAATAGTTATTGAATAAAGTTGAAAGAATAGTTATTGATATAGTTGAAAACATTGTGACGACAGGACATGTTTTCGATTTGCCACAATTATTTCAAAAGTCGTCTGCTGCAGAAGCGTCAGAAGGCGTCTGTATATATGTGGAAACATCTTACATGCTGAAAAAAAAGGGGGGTGCTATAAGAACCATTTTCTTGATTGACGCGAGTACACTCACAGGCATGCCATACCCCACACAACGGCGTCCTGACGTTACGCTGGAACGTGCATGATAACATTTGAACGATCGGCAAATATTCTTTGATTTTCTCTGTTGCATGTCTTCTGAGACATATTTGTCAGGAAAAAATGTTTTTTAAGTTAATTACGCTGATTTGTTTTCTTCATATTTATATCTTAAATGTCTTTTATTTTTATTAATTGTTATTTTCTTAATTTTGCGGCACAATTAACCCCGTTGAACTGTTTCATTCGCTTGCTTAATAGCGATACATCAAATACCGCTAACACATTAGGGAAATAGTATTTGATAGGTCTGCATTTTTATATATTATATTGTTACTTTGAACAGTATCTGTCCTTTGACCTGTTTGTTTGTTTTTGTTTTATATTTTAATGCCCATTTACGTCGTCTCAAGAATCAATTGTTTGCTCATATATTTATGACATCCACCTACAGAAGATTTCGGACGCCTCTGCAGCAAACGAGTTTATAAACAATTGTGGTAAAAGGAGAAAGTGCTCATTTCTCCACAATGTTTTCATTAGTCGCCGGGCAGAAGCCCGCGACTTCTATTTTTAATAGGTTTTCGGAAATCACATGGGAGGAGGAGTTATTATTAGAAAAAAACAAATTTAAATGTCTTGAACATATTACAATTGCGTTTGTTTAAAAACACTAAGTTATGACACATCTAAAATTAAATAAATATTCCGATGTTTTAAGTATTAGTAGTTTCTTTATTTTGACTCGCATCTCTTTTTTGGGGTTTTATTTACGAAGACAAAACCGTCCCCATGAGACTTGCAGCAAGCAGACTGTTATGTGTCAATATCAAGTAAAAATCACGTCGAATTCTCCTTTAAAATAGCAATTTTAACTTACTGAATGTTATTTTCATGTTCAAAGAGATGTCTTGATTTGTGAGGAATTCATTTTATAATGTTTATCGATGTATATCTAAAATATGAACTGTTTCTAAGCTAAAACTGTTGATCGCGTGACTCGCGAATACCAACTGCGTAGATCAATCTCCTTTGCAGAGAGCCGCTCTTTACACTCACTTACAAATAGTAAATTATAGGTGATTTAAAATGTTTATTTGGTTCGAAACAAATGAAGAAAAGAACAAACCGAGATAAAACTGGTTTTAATAGAAAAATGACTTTGAACGAACACTCTCTGCCTATAAAGAGAGTTTCAAGAACGACACCTCTGCGAAGAAGAATGTAGGTCACGAATCGGGTCTTTCGTACACAATTATTTCGTCCTTGACAATTTTAAATGTGTCATTAAATTCCCTAAAGGCATTTTCATTCAGATTTAACTGTTTAGCTGATATTGTATTTCGAAGGTGGTCTTATTTATAAATATTGGACTACATTTCATCATTTGTTAAGGTATGATATAATTAGGATGCCAAGCTAATATCATTTTGAGAAAAAGAGAAAACTCATGTCTTCAGCGATTTAACCCTTATCTCATTGTTTTAAAAGTAAATTGCTGCAAAGTTGTCCAATTTTGACTTTAATAGGGGAAACATAAAATGACGTGCTATTGCATGCAAATCTTAAATTGTCTGTTTTGTGGTTTTATTGATAAATGATAAAATTCAAATATTCTGACAAACATCTTGAAAAGTGTATGTGGAATTCACAAATCTTATTATTATTCCTTAATGAAAGCACTGTATATATACTAAGACTAATGATTGTCAAGATTACTCATTTCACTGTGTATGATCAATAATTAGTTGGCTGTGTGTATGGTCAACCTACTTTGGAATGGAGATTGATCATAAACAATGAAAGGCTTCAATTATCATTCACTTCGTTGACAAAACAATGCAAGTTATGATACATTTTCAGTTGACCCCGCCCCTGATGTTCCAATATGCCCCTCAGTTGATAACTGTTTATTCAACTACTATAATGTTAGTGTTATGCATAACTGCAGTATGCATTTCCGGCGACATTGATGCGTTGCATCAACTTTCTCTTGTATGTATTGAAAACAATTTCCTTTTATTTATAGAGATTATTATCTATTTTTGTCAAAATGTTTTCGAAGTCGTCTGCTGCAGTTATTTTATGTGTGTGAAAGTGTTATTATGTCCACGTTTCATTTCATATTGTTTATGTTTGAGGCCCTCATTGAAGATTGACGTGCAAACATGTACTTTGTCAAATGAGTGTCCTCTCTAAATAAAGCCTTTATTATTATTATTATTTTATTATTATTATTATGATTAATATTATTATTATTATTATTATTATTATTATTAATAATATTATTAAAACCGCGATTGGCGATACGTGGCCATGTTGCATCTGCTTTCATACAGAGAAAACTCATGTTAGCATGTGCATGTATCCACACTGTCTCACATGGAGTCTTTACTGACCATCTGTATTGCAGCATAGACATAGATAGATGCAACCCTTATGTAGTCTCACCTGTTTTACCTAAATGTAAGTTCAAAAGGATGACAAACTGGAAGGTGACAAATATTGCTATATCTCACGATACAGCCATAACGTATGACACCGTGTCCGGTTCAGTGATGAGAATTTGAGGAACTCCGATAATCTCTCATCATCAGCAACAGACTGGAATCCGTCCCTAATGTTATAAACTATATAAATGTTATAAAGTATAAACTCAATATCATCATTAACATACTTCTTTAACTCTTTCCCTCATATAGACGTTTTCCAACGCCTATGCAGCGGACGGCTTTTTGAAAACATGGCAACAAAAGAAGAAATTGCTCAAAACGAGCAATTTCTCCTTTTGCCACCATGTTTTCAACACTTTTCAATTATTGCACTTTCATTTAGAGGGAGTTTCCAAATAAATCTGGTACGTTTTCAATGCATGTACATCAAGTATCACGCTACCTTATTTAAATGGGTAGAGTGTTGCCAGTCTAGAACTCCGTTTTAACCCTTTCCCTCATATAGACGCTTTCTGACGCCTCTGCAGCAGACGGCTTTTTGAAAACATAGTGACAAAAGAAGAAATTGCACAGAACGTGCAATTTCTTCTTTTTCCACAATGCTTTCCACTTTTAGTCCTGGGTTATCCATTCAATTATGGAGATTTTCCATGTTTTGACAAAATACGTTCGAAGTCGTCTGCTGCAGAATTGTCGTATGAGGGAAAGGGTTAACCTCCCGTTACGAGCATCTGTAATGGAGCTACAAGGCGATGTTTCCCTCTCATTAAATTGGCATTAGTCAAGGGAAAAAACATGGCTTTAATTGCCTTTCCATTATTCAAATAGTACACTACAAAGTTAAAACAAGAATAGTAGTTACTCAAGTTTCAGTTTATTTTAAACTTATTTATTTATTTTGCATCGATTGCGAAACAAGCTTCCAGCTCGATGTCTGCTTCCTGGAGACTTAACCAATACTCGCGCCGTGTGTGTGAAAAAGTACCAAAGCCAGAACCCGCTCATCACAGTACTCGAACCCGGGACCATTGATACGAGAGGCCAGCGCTCTACAATAAAGATATGAGCAGCGTCTGGCAGTTACGGGTGTGTTGTATCAGCTTGCAGCAACGACTTAGGCGAGGCTGTGCGTATGTCTTCACTGTACGTCTATATGTTTTATAGTCAAACATGCATATTTTAACAACAAATATATATTTCTAGCCACACTAGTTGTACGTCTGTGTAAAATTAAATGATTCCAAACTGTAGATGCGATCAGGTCGAAAATCGCAAGATATTTAGGCTCATATGTATTACTGATGATAGAATCGATAATACAATTGATATTATTCTAGCCTTACTGTCAGAGAAACATGAATAAGTATATTCGTATATTTAGATAAATTTGGATTATTACCTTTTCGTGAAATTAATTTCGAAATCATACTCAGTCCTGTACATGTAATTTTCAGTTGTGTTGTTGTACAGTAACTCGAGGGCTTGGCGTGAAACGGTTGTAACTTAAAACCTATTTTGAAAACCCTGGTTTAGGGGCAATTTTGACCCTTTTGTAAACAATGCAAATTTAGGTGCCATTGCTCAGAACGAGCAATGGCACCTAAATTTACATTGTTTACCAAGAAAAGTGATTTAACGCTTATAAAGACTTTATGGCGAGGTGATTAACCTTGGTAAAAAAAATACCAATTTTAGATACAACCGTTTCACGCCAAGCCCTCGAGTTCTTAATTTGCAAGAATGGCACTATAAGTAATGGAAATCTAAGAATATGAAAGTTTTCAAAGAAATTATAAAATGTTGTTTTTGTTGAAACCCGTCAGATGGTAAAGGAAATCCGGCAAAACAAATTACATTTAAGCTTTTTTTAGACTAGTAAATTTCATTTTAGGCTAGCAAATTACATTTTAGGATAGCGAATTTCATTTTATGCTAGTAAATTACATTTTAGGCTAGCAAATTTCATTTTAAGCTAGCGAATTTCATTTTAGGCTAGCGAATTTCATTTTAGGCTAGCATATTTCATTTAAGGCTAGAGAATTTCATATTAGGCTAGCAAATTTCATTTTAGGCTAGCGAATTTCATTTTAGGCTAGCAAATTTCATTTTAGGCTAGCGAATTTCATTTTAGGCTAGCGAATTTCATTTTAGGCTAGCAAATTACATTTTAGGCTAGCGAATTTCAGTATTAGTTTGAAAAAGATATAGTTTATACCTACTTAAAATTGATTTGTCTTTCTGTTTAAAAGTCACTGAACGTTGTGTCATACAAAAGGTTTACGTAATAAAATAAAATCTACGTTTCCTTCAAATAATTTAACGACCTATTTTCTATTTCTTTAACATAGTATCTGAACATTCGTCCGTAGACGATAGTGAATCGCCCAAGGAATAAAGGGAACACCGAACTGTCTGTATTCGAAGACGAAGGACCAATAAATTAGATATTCCCAATTCGATGATTTAATGTCGAAACAGCTTGTGAAATTCATTTTGCAAGCCGAATAAAACGGCCTATAAATACGTCTTTACCGTCAACTAGTAAATTATCCCCCTGTCTGTTCGGGAACCCGTCTTCACACTTTCCCGGGAACCAGTCTGAGAAACGGATACGAATTCAACAGAAATGAAAGTTTTCGAGGGAAAAAAGGAATTTAATTGAACAGCAATGAGTTGTATGCTTTACATTTTTCATCGGGTTTCTTTTGAATATTATAGTGAGCAACTGAGAAATGCGCTGTTCTCGTCCCACGATTCGCGAGGCCTTTTCGGTGACATTTCCTGGCATTCAAGTAATCATTAATGTAATGGGCTTTTAAAACGAAATATATTTGATATAGATTCGAATCTAAGACGACGATTCAGAAAATGTATTCGAATCTAAGACGACGATTCAGAATATTTATTCGAATCTAAAACGATGATTCAGAATACATATTCGAATGTAAAACGATGATTCAGAATATGTATTCGAATCTAAGACGACTATTCAGAATATTTATTAGAATCTAAAACGACGATTCAGAATATTAATTATAATCTAAGACGACGATTCAGAATATTTATTAGAATCTAAGACGATGATTCAGAATATGTATTATAATCTAAGACGACGATTCAGAATATTTATTTGAATCTAAGACGACGATTCAGAATATTTATTAGAATCTAAGACGACGCTTCAGAATATTTATTCGAATCTAAAACGATGATTCAGAATATTAATTAGAATCTAAGACGACGATTCAGAATATTTATTAGAATCTAAGACGACGATTCAGAATATTTATTCGAATCTAAGACAATGATTCAGAAAGGAGGGAACAGAAAGAACACGTAGTTATTCCATGTTTCATTGTATCTTTTTGTTGTTCTGCTTTATTGAAAAACCCTATTTGACAATGTATGTTAGGTAAAATCACGTGATGTTTTTTTTTTTATTTGAACCTTTTATTCTTCTTCTTAATTTGTTTGCACGTAGAGTTTCGTATATTAACAGAATGTCTGAAACATAATTCATCGATACCAGAATGGATTGCGATTAATATTGGCTGTGTCAGTAGTCTTACGTTCACTGACCCGTTGATTATCATGTTCAAAATAGGTTCATTGTGAATTACCACTTGTTTACTTATTTATTAAAATATCAATATAACATGAAGTGAGTTTGGCTGTAGGAAAACCACCTCTCGGATATTTACGACTGGTTTACCCTTTTTCCTGATGCAACAAATTTGCAGCAGACGACTTTGAAGACATCAAGACAAATATCTGTATAAATTTGTTTATGTAAATGAATGTGTGTAAATGACCTGATACTTGTATTTGTAAAAGTCAAATAGAATATCCGTCTATCACTTAAAGTTCAATTATTAAAGTTGAAAACATTGCGTCTCGTTTTGTCAAAATGTATGAGGGAAAGAATTACATTCCTTTCAACTTGGAAATTTGTCCAGTCAGTTTTGAATGTTGACCTCTTTGACAATTCATCACAGACCCTTAGGGAAGTTCTCGCAAACACTACACATTTGAATCTGAACGAGGAAAGATCTACGTCTCCCCTTGTCAGATATATCCATAAGTTGGTTTTCCAGGCATACAGGTGAATTTACTTATATTGCAATAATTAGAAATCATATGAAGGTTATTTTGGGGGGAAACATAGCAGTTTCATTTTTTATTTCTTTAAATATCAGTTTTGTTTATCATAATTTGTTTTTATTCGTTTACCAAAATAAAATGAAACGTTAGGATACCTCATACAAGAGCGAATTTAAAACAACCTATGCTAATAGACGTATACTGAATCTGTAATTGCAGCTGCGGGCCTTATGAACCTGGTGTACTTAGTAGCAATCCAATTATTATTCTAAATTTTTTAAAAAGTATCAAGACAACACCTTAGAGCGTGGATAGGAAAAACATTATATTCAATAGTTTATTACGACAATCTTGAAAGTAAAAATTAACATATATATATATATTAACCCTTTCCCTCATACGGTAATTCTGCAGGAAAAAACTTTGAACATATTTTGACAAAAAATGGAATATCTCAATAACTGAATGGATAATGAATGGATAACCTATGACTAAAAGTGAAAAACATAGTGTCAAAAGTAGAAATTGCACAGTTTGTGCAATTTCTTCTTTTGTCACTATGTTTTCAAATAGCCGTCTGCTGCAGAGGCGTCAGAAACGTCGTTATGAGGGAAAGGGTTAATTGAACATTGTAAATGTGTACGGTTAAGATTTTGAAAGGAAAATTGTTTTGAGTTTTTATGAAAAGCATACTATATTATTTATAAATGCGTTCGAGGATTGTGTTTTACTATTGTATTATTTACAATGTTGCTACTATGTAACCTGGTTGTGAAATAAAGTATATATGTCTTACTAAATATTTAACCATAGTAGATGACATAAAAAAGGGTAATATGAACAGAACATAACAGATCATATGTCTTGCACAGTTTTTGCGATTCTTGTTTCAATGTCACGATCACTATTCCGGTGTTCCAGAGACATATAAATACTATTTTAATTTATTAATATGTCACTGGGTGTTATAATATACGCGTTCCACAGAAATCTTAATGGAAAGCTATTAAGATTCATATTTAATCTATAAAAATGAAGTTGACTTATCGTTTAAATATTTGAAATACACTTTTAAGTATTATATCGAATGAATTTCAAGCAAAGAATTTAAGAGTTCTACCTTGTACATGTATATATGCAAATGTGTTTTGCTGCTTGACATTTCTTCTTTATGTTACAACAATTATGTTGCCGCCTTCATAGTAGACTCGGATAGGGCTTCAGACGTTTTGAAGTGTATTTATTTTCTATTAAATTATCGCCTTTTAACTTTTTACATCAAAGAACAGAACAGAGCTTTATTTAGGCATTAAGCATTACAGCTCATAATCAAAAATGCAAACATTATAACACACAGTGGAAAATGGCATGGGATGTACATATTTATACGAATTACAATGATAACGAGAAGTGAGATTAGTTACCGATCATGTCAATGCAAAGTCCTCATTTAACCACATAGGAAGGCATCGACATTCATTGATTGAAAGACAAATTAATAATATCAGTCACTAAAGGATTAGTCCTTTACCAGAGATATACGAACTTTTAACGTCTTCGTCGCAGACGGAAATCTAATTAATATAGGAAACTGATATGTAAATAACAATGAGTGATGTTTATTCTGTGTGACAATTATACTTAAACAATGTTGTGACAATTATACTTAAACAATGTTGTGACAATTATACTTAAACAATTTGTAATCACTGAGATATTCCGAGTTTGAAAATATACATAGTGAACTTTTAGTAATGCAATTGATATTGTTTTTCTCTTTGAAATAATATCAGGTAAGTAGGCACTATCGGTTGATCGAATTATTGATATGGTTTAATAACGTTTTCATTATTAATTTAGTCGAAAGACGGCGCGCAGATACTACTGCGAACGATACTACTTTCTTATCTGAAATAATATGATATTATCTCGTTTTGTTGTTGTTCATGTCTAATAATAAACGAATTGATATTTACTTAAATATATGTTACACGTTTTGATTATCTCATAAAGTAATTTGTTTTCTGTAATTAATCACTGACGCGGTACTAATCTTATTTCAGGTATACTAAGGTGCTTCTCTTCTTCTGCATATTAATGTACAGAAGGTAAAAAACTGGTCGGTTAAAAAATAGTTCTGCTCTTACATCCAAAGAAGTATAGTATTTATTCTAAATATTGGTATATATTTTACGTATTGATACTACAAATGTTAAAGCAATTGATTCAGTTCAATTTCTACTTAAGCCAGACATTTTTAATATACCAATAATTAAATACACAGGGGCGTATATAATAAAACAATGAGAAAAATGAAGAAATTAGTTAGACTGAATACGCTGAATGACTCCCTTTCTCACGTACTCGTGGTTGTGTTCATTTGTAAGCAGTCCTGATATTTCATCTCGTTTGTAAGGAACATGTGATGCAGGCTTGTACAGGTAACAATCGACGTGAAATATGGAGATACTCGTCTCTATTTATCAATGCTTCCTATTACACAGTACTGTAATTCTATATTTAGCAAACCTTCCCTGAAAAGGTGGGATTTACTCATTATCTAGAGGGTTTTTACCTACATCTGTGTCACTTCGAATCTTTGATGTAGATTTAGTGTATAACAAGATCATTTAGGGAAACGAAGAAAATCTTTATATCGATCCATTTTTTACACTACTTTCGACATTCCGTCATACGGACCACAATCGACGTACTTTATACGCCTCTTTTTGTACTGACATAATGTTTTATTTTGTTTAGATCTCTACACAAGATATGTGAAAAATATGTATGCAAAGGTCGTAAAACACGGGGGGAAAAGAAGACATTGCACAATTCGAGCAATAAATATCCTTATTTCATGTCTGTAGCAATCTTCCGGTTTATGAGATGCTACGTTTCCTTAAATATTTGTAGAATATTAGGTAATTCAAACATACCACAAATCTGCAGCAGACGACTTTGACTACTTTTAAGCAAACTATTGAATATTTCTCTAAATGAAAGTGCAATAAGTGAATACGGCTGACAACATTGTCACACGCGGAGAAATTCCTCATTATGAGCAATGTATCGTTTATGTTACAATGTTTTCAAAAGTCGTCTATTACCGTGTCGGTTAAAATTCGTCTGCATGTGAGAAAGGGTTAACTAAGAAATCAGGTAGATGATCATGCGTGATTTTGTACGATCTGATTTGTGATGCTGGGTTTCACATCGATGTGAATATAAGTTACGATAGTTTTACTGGTACTAAAATGATTTTTACTCGTCATTTACAATGATCCAATAGAAAGTCGCTCAAGCAGTGTCACATTATTTCACGTTTACGGCAGTATCTTTGATCTAATTTTCTGTTCGAAGCCACTTTTAAATCATAACACTACAACCTCTAATTAAATTTGTTTTATCGCCTTTAAATTCAGGACCATCTTACCCTGTATGATACTACAAACTCGGTTACTGTATTTTTATAGAGCTCCAATAAATATATTTAATTGTTGCACAATTCTAACATATATAAAACTAATTATTCTATTTGATTGGTAAAACACGAAGATTTCCGAAAATACAAACATACATATTCAAATTTTAGCACGGTACATCGGAATTTTAATTTCATTTGTACACAGTATTTTCTCAATGTAGTAAACCTGTACTTTAAACATGCCATTAAACATTAGTAAACTATTATTTATTATTGTTTCCCACCTGTTTTTCCATTCTAAAATGATTAAAAACTGAAATTGCGTTTGTATAAACAAGGAAAGAAAAGAAGACCTCTGAATTTACTTTAATTGTTTTCTTCTCTAACATTAATTATCCTTACTACCAACATTGTTATTAATTACATTTTACAAATTATCCTTACTATAATCATAATTATTATTATTAATATCTTTATTAGTAGTGTTATCAATATTCTACCTACTGTTATTATTAATAAGTTCAAGTTCTTTAATTGCATAACATTTTACATGTTGTTGCAACATATACATAATAAACAATTGTATAGCAATACATATAGTATAGTTTCAATAGTTGACATGTGATATATAATATTAGAGAATTATTATTATTAGCATGTGTATGATTATAATCTTAGATACGAACACAGTAGCGTGTGCAAACTAAAACATATATATTCATCATTACATTTTGAAAGAAAGAGGAAATACAACATAAAGAAAAGAAATTTACGACTTGTTTAAGATAACTTTTTGTACACGTTACAGCTTGATAAGTAAAGTAAATAATTGGTCGTCTTTGAACTAGATTGATATATTGTTTAAGTCAAAATTAAGAAGAATATGTCTGGATTTGCAGATATAACTACATATATAATTTAACATTAAGCTAAGCACAGTGTTAGTGGCTTTCTTTTCGTTGTTGGTTAACAAGATGCGACTGAAACTAATTGACTGTAAAACTATTTTCTCTGAAGTTGTCAATGATTATAAAGTATGAGCCAATAAATTCGACCGCAAATGAATACTTCTACAATGACAAACACAACCAACTGTACCCATTCGTTTTTGCATATTTATATTTTTATGTTTTTGCGGCAAATGAAATAGTTTTCACTACACAGAACGGATCTTTGCTTGTTCTATATAACTATACCTATATTATCAAATTTAAAAGGCCAACCATTTACTTTGAGTTAATATTCATATAGGACTATTATAGTAACTAGTTGATTATAACCGCAGATTAAACCATGATACAGGTGTAATAATAAGTCGTTAAACATGAGTTTTCAACATATAAAATATATAATAGGTATACGAGCCGAGATCAAGGAAAACCCACCTCACTGTAATTATGAAAAGTGTAGATCAAGATCTGTATGTACATCCATGCCATATGATCCTAATATACTAATATACTAAAGTTTATATATAAATTTCATGTATATTTATGTGATTTATTGAAATATGAATGTTTTGGTGACTAATAGGTCTATGGGGCCGGGTGTAAATTATCAAATAATAATTATTAAAGTATGAATGTATATTGATAAATTAGTTGATGAAAAACATGTCACAATAATAAACAATTTACTTACTTACTTACTTATATTTTTAAAATTTCTAGACATATTATGTGACTAATTGGTAAACAGTGCTGAGACAGATCATAATGCTTTTGATGCACATATTTGATCTATCTGGGTTTACACTGGTCGAAAATACATTCAGTTAAGTTTTCCTCGAGAGGAGGCTTATCAACACCGGTATAACAAAGTCGACCACCATCTCTTACCTGCAGCCTCCGAGGTTTCCAGTCCTTGAAACGTTTTATTAGCGAGGTCCATCAGGGCGTCGAGTGGCGACACGCCGCCCTTGAGGATATTGGGAGTCGAACTCGGCTCTGAATCTTCGTCATCATCGACATTAATCTCTTCATCATCGGCTTCAGACGATGCTTCCGAGTTCCTCCCCGTGGATGGGGACGTGTCCCAGGGTCGGACAATCCGGGTCGGAGCCACCAAGGGCACTCGATGACGGCTTTGGTTGGTACCATTGTTATTATGTATCCCCGTTACACCGCCGCCGCCACCGCCATGACGTTCTCTGTGTGTATGTGCCATGGTGGAGCGAGCGAGATGGTGATGGGTCTCCAATTTCGATTCACGTCGATACAGATGATGGTGGTTCAATCCTAATATCTTATCCTGATTGGAACTCTTCTTCTGCGCATTCTTCGATCTCTCATCTAAAATATCATTTATCCTGAAAGATGTGAAAGGTTTGTTTGGGTTACGAGGCGGCTGTACCTGCACCATGGATAGTTTCCGGAGAGAGTCGTACTTGTCCTTTCCGGATTCGTGGGCCTCGCCACCACCGCCGCCACCACCGCCTCGTACGGGTGCGGACATTTTCACAAAATCCCAGGGGTGTGGCAAAACCCGCAACATCGGTAATGTCATTGGGAAATCCAGCTTGGTTTTCTTTTCACGTCACACACAAACACGAACAATTCATTGAATATTTATATATCACTTGAGATATCGTGGTTTGTTCACAAGTGTCCTATTCGAATTCCCCTTATTTATTTTTTTCACTTAATCACATTGGTTTGAATTCACTTTTCAATCTGAAAATTATTCAAAACCAGAATACGGCATAATATTTCATATATATTCACAAGATCACTAAAACTCACAATAATATAGCTGATTAATCGTTGCGTTAATCACGATAGTCCGCTGTACATACAAGCTGATCCTAATCACTGTACTGTCTATGTAAGTGTGATGGATGAATGGAGAGGTGTCGACCTGTTAGCCCTCTGGCTTTCCACATCGAGCCGTCATTATCGGCGAAAATCAACACAAAACTAGCTGGACAGTCAGGTAATGATCGCCCCCAACTTGTCAATAGCCTTGTCGGAATAACGAATAAAAAAATCACTTGTTAATTATTCCGTGACGTTGAATACAGTTTTATAACTTTTTACTTCGAATATTCCTAAGTGATTATGTTTTGGATAACCCGGTTTTATTTCCACCTTCCTGTTTATTGTCGTTTAGTATGTTTTTGTTACAGCATGATATTAACTTAAAATCCGTATATATATATTTGTTATCACGGATAAATTCTTAAACCTTCGGAAAATCTGTTTCTTTGATCCTTTTTTCACTGAGAAACTGAAATTTCCCTTTTCACAATCCCAAACATGGTATACACCCTCTTGACAATATAAACATTACGCACAAAACGTAAGAATAAAATACTTCATGAACTAGAAATAACAAAACGAACTTAGAGGCAGTCTCATGACCTCTCCATTCTTTCTCCGCGACTTGAAAAGAGAGGGGCGGTGCCTGAATATTAAATTAGCCAATCCGAACTCACAGAGTTTCTACGCGGCGATTCCTTCCTGAGCTCTCGCTGGTTGTACATTACTTTCTAATTATCACGTATTCTTGGTTTTCACGAAGACCGGCAATACCATAAAATTAGGAAAATGTGTTGGACATTAAAACAAATCATTCTGATCGCTTTAGCTAGTTAAATTAATTATCCCTCCATATTTCTGGGCCTTTATTGATACCGCACTGACGGTCTCAGAACTGACAGACTGGACTTCAAGAGGCTAGAATTAACAGGAATTAGTAACGTTGGACCTTTTCTCTCTCCTTGGTGTGTATTTTAACACCCCGTGAATATCTCTTTGAAGAACGATTTAGTAAAAGTATTTATCTCTTAGGACTTATGACTTTTATGACAGCTAGTTTTCTTTAATCAACCCTTTCCCACATGCAGATGTATTAATTGATCTGCATTAGACGACTTTTGAAAGAAAAAAAGGCAACAAATAAAAATCTTTTTTTTCTTTGAGAGTTTCCATATATTTTACTTAGACGTTTTCAAAGTCGTTGTACTAATCGAGTTAACAAACTGTTCGTGCACTTCAAATTCAAAGGTAATGTTTACCTACATTTATATATCAAAGTAAGGGTGTGGAATAAGTATATATCTTCACATCTATTGTTTAAAATAAATTGATTAAATGTTATACTTTGAACATAAAATGAGAACACAGTTTAACCCTTTCCGTTATACAACAATTCTGCAGCAGACTACTTTGAACAAAAAATAGAAAATCTCTATAACTGAATGGATAACCTATGACTAAAAGTGGAAAACATCGTTTTGAGCAATTTCTTCTTTCGTCACTATGTTTTCAAAAAGCCGTCTGCTGCAGAGGCGTCAGAAAGCGTCTATATGAGGGAAAGGGTTAACGAAGACAAACTGCTGCAACTGCATGCACTTAAATTACAAATTAGATTCATTTCAAATCTTACGGTTTACATATAATGTTCTTTATAGTAAAAATAAAACCCAAACATGAATTCACACACAAACTAGTTTTCTTCTAAAGACAGTGGATGCCCTGATCGGACTGTCAATCACGAACTTTAATGAACACCTAATTTAGTATAATACGATACTTAGTTATTTCCACAGAGGAGTCTGAATCGTTTCAAGCGTGATTTTGTCTTGGACAAAGCGCGGAGTAATTTGTATTTGTTATCATTTTTATAAAACTGGTTAGTTATCCTGAAGTGTGGCTTGTGATTTCTAGTTTTAGCCAGATATCTTAAATATCATTGTTATCTCGTTTCGGATGTTTTTATGTTTGTCTTTTCCGTAACAATGTATATCAGTTTTTCTCATCATTGTTAGTTGCTCATAATTATCAATTAACGATGCGTTTGTATATATCCATTCCATTTCAGCTGTTAATAATTTTCCATGTTTTATTTTCATTTTGTCTATGCATTTATGTATTGTTTCTTCATTATAATCTATAACTTGGAGGAAATTAAGATTTATATAAACACACTTTTCTAGTATAACTTTGTTTTCACTTTTACGTGTTTAATAAAAAAAAAAAAAATGTTGTCAAATAGTAAACTAAATGGGCGAGATTCAAACACTATAATAAATGTTTACTTAGTCATACAATTGAATGATATAGTTAATTGAAACAAATTGTATAATAAATCAATCTGAATGTTAAATAATATAAAACAGCTTTCTCTCTGCAAATCACCTTTAGGTGAACGGCGACCATTAATATTAGATAAATTAACCCTTTCCCACTTATAGACGCATTTTTAAGCATTTGCAGCAAACGAAATGTTAACAACATTGTGGCAAAGAGAGAAGAATTATACTTCCATCTATAGAGAATGCAAATATGTTTTGCCCAAATCTTTCAAAAACTGTCTACTGCAGATTTGTATAATGTGGGAAAAGGTTATAAGGAAATGGAAGGCGAACTATTGGATTTAGTGTAGTAAGTTAAATTTCAACCGATACAATGATCTATGGGGGGGGAACACATTTTGGTATTCAAACTAGCATAAGCCAAAATAACACAGATTAGAATAATACTGATTTACAACATCGGATAACCCAACAGGTTTTGAACATTTGAAGCATTTATATAATAATGAGCCCCGGCTTGTGATTTGGGGTCTCAATGACCCTTCTCTTTGACAACATTTTAATTCACATTGACATAACATGTAGGGGTACACTTCTAGTTGTTTGTCAGATAGAGCAGTTAGGTATATATAACAAATATCATATATGTGTGGATGGTGGTGATACCTAGCGGATACACAGACAAGTATGAGTCTTTACTGTAAGCAGATGCATTAAGATTTGAACCGTTCCGCGAGAAAACAAACACTATGGACTCCGCGTAATTTATCGACCCGGATCAGCATAAGCATGCCGCGCAGACTAACCCGGACAGACAATTTTCCCCTACTGTGGATTTTCCGTTTCAGGAATCATTACTCTATAACTCCATCCATCTGAGACGGAATGTATCGGCCCGGATTAGCCTGCGCGGACTGCGCAGGCTGATCTGGGTCGATATATTACGCAGAGTCCTTAGTGTTAGTTTTCTCGTGAAACAGCTAGACGCCGACCAAATATAATCTTCTCAATTATCTAAGAAATGTTATAAAACCATCACATACATTTGAGAACTATAGTGAAATAATTACAGTAGAGGTTAAAGGCACTATCTCATATGTTTTGGTCTGAAATCTTAATGTGAATAAACTGACTTTGAATGGTTGTAAACATGATTGTGATTGAGACTTCAACACGAAATTGTATCGGCATATTATGATATAATAAATTGTTTTATTTACTTGTTTTTGCAATTGCTTTATTTAATGACGAATTTCATTATAATTAGCGTACACAGGGGATTGACATATGTGTTCAAACCAATATTGAAACAAAATTCTTCTTCTTCTTGAGCATGTGATTTATAACTATTACATTAAGCAGTAATACTATCTAAGTTAAATGTTGCATTGCTGTTATTTTATAATATGAAATCAAAAAGAAATATCTTATCAGTTTCCATATTTTGGGAAAATACAAAATACGTAAAAGTATGTCTGAGAATTGCTGTTTTTCGTCCTGTTTAGGTTAATTGACTACGTCCTAAAATTGTGTGATTTTTTTTTTTTTTTTAAACCCCCATCACAACACCCCAGTTCAAACGACATCTAGCCTGTTGTAATTTTACTAATCCAACCAGCTTTATTTGTATGTATTTAAATATTGTTGTATGCTTTTGTATAATCAATTCTAAATCTTTAATGTTAATTATATTACTCACTTCGGATAGTACATAATTGAGACATTACTGAAAAGTCAACATTGACGGAGTTATGAGAAGTACACATGGACATCTGCATCCGTATCTATGCTAAATCATCACATAATATATTGGATGCTTCTTAATCTGGATGTATGCTGACCGTAAATACTCTATGTTTGGTTTTTCCTGTGCAACCTTTGTACGCAATTAAACAAGACAGTAATTTCAGTAGGTTGATCATGGTACTTCCTGTGATGACTGACCAAGATAGAACTCAAATGGTTCTAATTAAGTTAAATCAAATTGACATGTCATAAAAATCAATGATGCGAAATTGGGGGGACATAGAACTCATGGAAAAATGTGTAGATAAAAACACATAGAAACAAATTAACAATTCACAGTGAAACATTGAGTATGCCCAATGGCGAAAAGGGTCATAAAAACAAATTAATTGAATTCCATTATGTGGTCAAGCATTATTTAAGAAAACGCGACAAGAATGGCTACCCGAAGCCAAGGCGCTATTATCTAGTCGTAAAATTCCTGACTCTGTCCTTAAGGCCGCGAATAGCTCGTTTTATTACGCCATTAAATTCAATATTTAATGACATCATTATAAGGCTATCAACGTCATCGACAACCTACCTGTCAAAACGCGGTGCGGTGTATTCTACGTATCAACGATGCATTTGCATTGAAATACAATGTAGCTATCGAGATTAAACCCTTTTCCCTCATATAGAAGCTTTCTGACGCCTCTGGAGCAGACGGCGTTTTGAAAAACATAGTGACAAAAGAAGAAATTGCTCAAAAAGAGCAATTTCTCCTTTTGTCACAATGTTTTCCACTTTTAGTCATAGGTTATACATTATTCAATTATAGAGATATTTCTATTTTTTGACAAAATATGTTCAAAGTCGTCTGCTGCAGAATTGTCGTATGAGGGAAAGGGTTAAACGCCAGTGTAGCACGATTAATAACCCTTTCCCACATACCAAAAAATGCTACAGCAGACGATTCTAAAATCAACTAGGGAACAATATTGAAAATTGCCTAATATTAAAATTTAGTTTTAGAATAGAGTTGATAGATTCTCATAGAAATTTACACGCAACGCAATTTTATCAAACTCGTTTGTATGGAACGCCGTAGCTGTCTTATGTTGAGACATCTCATGTTATTTTGTTAAAGTGCCATGCTATCTTGTCAATATAACATGTTATTATGTCAAACGTTCATGTTATTATGTCAAAGTGTCATGGTATCTTGTCAACATGAGGTGTTATTATGTCAATCGCTCATGTGATTTTGTCAATATGACGTGTTATTATGTCAAACTGTCATGGTATCTTGTCAATGTGACGTGTTATTATGTCAAACGCTCATCCTATTATGTTAAAATGCTATGTTATCTTGTCAATATGACGTGTGATTATGTCAAACGATCATGTCATTATGTCACAATGTCATGTTATCTTGTCAATTAGACGTGTTATTATGTCAAACACTGGTGGTGTCAATATAACGTATTATTATGTCAAACGCTTCTGTTATTATGTCAAATTGCCATACTATCTTGTCAATATGACGTGTTATTATGTCAAACCCTCATGTTATTATGTCAAAGTGTCATGCTATCTTGTCAATATGACGTGTCATTATGTCAAACCCTCATGTTATTATGTCAAAGTATCATGATATCTTGTCAATATGACGTATTATTATGTCAAACGCTTCTGTTATTTTGTCAAAGTGCCATACTATCTTGTCAATATCACGTGTTATTATGTCAAACGCTCATGTTATTATGTCAAAGTGTCATGCTATCTTGTCAATATGACGTGTCATTATGTCAAACCCTCATGTTATTATGTTAAAGTGTCATGATATCTTGTCAATTTGACGTGTTATTATGTCAAACCCTCATGTTATTATGTCAAAGTGTCATGATATCTTGTCAATATGACGTGTTATTATGTCAAACCCCCATGTTATTATGTCAAAGTGTCATGCTATCTTGTCAATATGACGTGTTATTATGTCAAACCGTCATGTTATTATGTCAAAGTGTCATGATATCTTGTCAATATGAGGTGTTAATATGTCAAACCCTCATGTTATTATGTCAAAGTGTCATGATATCTTGTCAATATGACGTGTTATTATGTCAAACCCTCATGTTATTATGTCAAAGTGTCATACTATCTTGTCAATATGACGTGTTATTATGTCAAACGTGCATGGTATCTTGTCAATATGACATGTTATTATGTCAAACACTCATGTTATTATGTCAAATTGCCATGCTATCTTGTCAATATTACTTGTTGTTATGTCAAACGCTCATCTTATTATGTCAAAGTTCCATGCTATCTTGTAAATATGACGTGTTATTATGTCAAAACGTCATGGTATCTTGTCAAGATGAAGTGTTATTATGTCAAAGCGTCATGGTATCTTGTCAAGATGGTGTGTTATTATGTCAAACGGGCATGGTATCTTGTCAAGACTACATGGTATTATGTGAAACGGTCATGTTATTATGTCAAAAAGCCATGATATCTTGTCAATGTGACGTGGTATTATGTTAAACGATCATGTTATTATGTCAAAGTTTCAAGCTATCTTGTCAATGTGACTTGTTATTATGTTAAAACGTCATACTATCATTTCAAACATTAATGGTATTATGTCAATGTGGCGTGTTATTATGTCAAAGCGTCATGGTATCTTGTCAATAAGACGTGTTTTTATGTCAAACGTTAATGTTGTTCTCTGACTGTACCATCATGTTAAATGAGTATGTGATTATCTTCACTAGACGTTATGTTGTTGACGAACTTTTAATGATGCGTGACCACAATCCAAGATGGAATCTGTTTTGAAAAAGATGGGGTTGGAACGCCTAATTGATGCATTCAAAAAGGAAAAGATTACTCCGGATATTGTGTGCAAAATGTCTTTGTATGATATGCGTTGTGTAGGACTTAATGATAGAAATGAAATTATGAAATTAAGAACAGCATGTCTTTTATATGGGTCGACAAAACCCATCTCTCAAAAAAGTAGTTTTGGTGGAGCACCGTCGTATCAGATACCAAAAGAAAGTCTAGAAACTCTTATTAGTATAGGATTTAGAATAGATGAAATGGCTCAATTACTCGGTGTTTCTGAGAGCACGGTCTACAGACGTATGCGCATGTTTGGATTGAGGAAAGTCCAATTCGCTGATATTACCGATGAGGAACTAACTATTACAGTTAAACAGACATTACAAGAATTCCCAAAATGTGGAGAACGGATGTTGATTGAGATTCTTCACCAGAAAAAGATCACTGTAAGTATAAGCTTTTACGTCCGTAAAGCATATTGAGCTGCATGACGTCAGACTTTGCGTATAAATACAAAAGCTTGTTTGTATCACTGATAGCTCGATTCCTTTTGAAAATGAGAAAGATGTTATTACGCGACAAAGGGCACGTTCTTAACGCTTTGCTCCGTAGACACGTACGAGTACTTTCCTGCACCAATATAGAAACGCCTTTTACTGATTACTGATAAATGTTGAATTCATGCTTACAATTTGGAAGAGCATACGAAAATGTTTATAGAGCAAAAGTTAATGTGATTATTTTAAAAATCTAATAGTAGAAATATTGCATATGTTGACAGTAGGCTCATTTATCCGTTCCGGTGATTTGTTTTTCACTAATGTGTTTTCTTTCTTTTATATATATACTGTAAATGTGTTCACAGTGTTCTTCTGGCTTAGTCTCATTTACTAAACCTAAAAAGCATTCTAAAACGTGAAAAAATATACACGTATTTAATTGATAAGAATGATATCAGTGTATATACATTGATAAGAATGATATCAATATATATATGCAAGTGATAAGAATGACATCAGTGTATGCAGTGATACTACTGATATCAGTGTAGGAAAGTGATAATAATGATATCAGTGTATGCAGTGATACGAATGATATCAGTGTACGCAGTGATAAGAATGATACCAGTGTATGCAGTGATAAGACTGATATCAGTGTATGCAAGTGATAATAATGATATCAGTATATGCATTGATAAGAATGATATCAATGTATGCAAGTGCTAAGAATGCTATCAGTATATGCATTGATAATATCAGTATAAGCAAGTGAAAATAATGATATAAATATATGCATTGATAAGAATGATATCAGTGTATGCAAGTGATACAAATGATATCTGTGTATGCAGTGATAAGACTGATATCAGTGTATGCAGTGATAAGACTGATATCAGTGTATGAAAGTGATAAGAATCAGTATAAGCAATTGATAAGAATGATATACATATATGCATTGATAAGAATGATATCAGTGTATGCAAGTGATACAAATGATATATGTGTATGCAGTGATAAGAATGATATAAGTGTATGCAGTGATAATAATTATAAAAGTGTATGCAGTGATAAGAATGATATCAGTGTATGTAGTGATAAGAATTATATAAGTGTATGCAGTGATAAGACTGATATCAGGGTATGCATTGATAATAATGATATCAGTGTATGCAGTGATACGACTGATATCAGTGTATGCAAGTCATAAGAATGATATCATTGTATACAAATGATACAAATGATATCATTGTATGCAGTGATAATAATTATATAAGTTTATGCAGTGATAAGAATGATATCAGTGTATGCATTGATAAGAATGATATAAGTGTATGCAGTGATAATAATTATATAAGTTTATGCAGTGATAATAATGATAGAAGTGTATGCAGTGATAAGAATGATATAAGTGTATGCAGTGATAAGAATGATATCAGTGTATGCAGTGATAAGAATGATAGAAGTGTATGCAGTGATAAGAATAATATCAGTGTATGCAAGTGGTAAGAATGATATCAGGGTATTCAGTGATAAGACTGATATAAGTGTATGCAAGTGATAATAATGATATCAATGTATGCAGTGATTAAAATGACATCAGTGATGCACATGCTAAGAATGATATCAGTGTATGCAAGTGACATAGTGATAAGAATGATATAATAATATGCAAGTGATAAGACTGATATCAGTGTATGCAGTGATAATAATGATATCAGTGTATGCAGTGATAAGAATGATATCAGTGCATGCAAGTGATACGAATAATATCAGTGTTGCAAGTGACATAGTGATAAAAATGATACCACTGTAGGGAAGTGCCATAATAATAAAAATGATATCAGTGTATGCAAGTGCTAAGAATGATATAATAATATACAAGTGATCAGACTGATATTATTATATACATTGATAAGAATGATATCAGTGTATGCAGTGATAAGAATGATATCAGTGTATGCAGTGATAATACTGATATCAGTGTATGCAAGTAATAAGAATGATATCAGTGTATGCAGTGATAAGACTGATATCAGTGTATGCAAGTGATAATACTGATATCAGTGTATTAAGTGATAAAACGCAAGTGATTAATACGCAAGTGATAAGACTGATATCAGTGTATGCAAGTGGCATAGTGATATAAATTATATCACTGCATGCAGTGTATGCATTGATAATAATGATATCAGTGTATGCAAGTGCTAATAATGATATATTAATACGCAAGTGATAAGAATGATATCAGTGTATGCAAGTGCTAAGAATGATATAATAATATGCAAGTGATAAGACTGATATCAGTGTATGCAAGTGATTAGACCGATATCAGTGTATGCAAGTGATAAAACTGATATCAGTGTACTCAAGTGATAAGAATGATATCAGTGTAATCAAGTGATAAGAATGATATCAGTGTACATGTATGCATTGATAAGAATGATATCAGTGTATGCAAGTGCTAAGAATGATATAATAATTCGCAAGTGATAAGACTGATATCAGTGTATGCAAGTGATAATAATGATATTAGTATATTTAGTTTAAACTTATTTATTTTAAATCGATTGCGAAACAAGCTTTAAGCTTATATTAATCACGCTCGATGTCTGCTTCCTGGATACGTAACCAGTACTCGCGCCGATTGTGTGGAAAAATCCCAAAGTCAGGACCCGCTCATCACGGGACTCGAACCAGTATATTAGTATATACTAGTGATACGACTGATATCAGTATATACTAGTGATACGACTGATATCAGTATATACTAGTGATACGACTGATATCAGTATATATAAATGATAGGACTGATATCAGTATATACAAGTGATAAGAATGGTATCAGCATATGCAAGTGATAAGACTGATATCAGCATATGCAACTGATAACAATGATATCAGTATATGTATGTGAAAAGATGGTATCAGTATATGCATGTGATAAGAATGGTATCAGTATATGCTATTTTTTCCTTTCTTCGGTGTATGGCACAAACGTAGCACCGTGTTGGTTGGACCTACACACGTGTCTCTGTAAGTGTAAGTTTCAACCTTTAAATGTCACAATATATGAATAGGTTGAACATAAAAATGAGTTTCGGAATATTAATACAAAGTCATGTGATCTTAATGCCAATTTTTAATTGCCTCTTTCTATTTGTGTAGATTCCAAGATACCGACTGAGGGACATTCTTCACTTGCATGATGAAGCGGGGATAGCCGAGAGAACACTGGGTCGGCTTCACCGTCGCATTTATCATGTACAATGTCCTAACGAAATGTGGCATGTAGACACAAATCATAAACTTATAAGGTGGGGATTTGTCATAACAGGTGCCATTGATGGGTTTAGTAGACTGGTGACTGTGTTACATTGTTTAGACAATAATCGAGCAGATTCACTATTTGAGTTATTCGAACGAGCAACGGAAACATTTGGTACGCCGCATCGTGTTAGAACTGATATGGGCATGGAAAATGCTAAAATTGCAGAATTTATGTTTGAAAAAAGAGGCTCTAATGGCATACTCACTGGGAAAAGCACGCACAATCAGAGAATCGAACGACTCTGGCGTGACGTATATGACGGTGTTCTTATACACTATTATGGTATATTTTCCTTTATGGAAGACGAACATATTTTGGACATATTGAACCCCTTACATATATTTTCTTTACATTATGTTTACAAGCATAAAATAAATAATAAACTTGACATCTGGAGAGGGGCATGGGCATCGCATAGACTTCGAACAGTTGGCACATCCCCGTTGCGCCTGTGGACATCTGGAGTTCTAAACGGTGGATTAGACACAGTGGACTTTGTCCATCACCAATATGATAGAGAATTCAATCCACCAACTAACGAAAGACCCATTTATCAACCAGATCATCCAGAAATGAGTGATGATCGTTTACATAGATTATCCATAGAGTGCCCTAGGAACTGGATTTGTCCAAACTTCGGTATTAACATGTATTTAAAAGCTTTAAGTATTGTTACGGAATAGTTACCCGTTAAACCTATGAGATTATGTTCCAAAGTACAAATAAAACATGAACTTTACTTAAGTTGTACTATTGACTTTATAAGCATGCATATTATGGATACTGAACAACTAAATCAGTATGTGAGCAAATACCGTGCTATGGGGTTTACATAACCACGATATTGGCCATAAAAATGGAAAAGCAATGTTGTCATTTACTCCGTCATTCGGTTAGAATGCTGCTCCAGGTATTGCAGGAGAGTCATTGAGCGAGGCACATTTCCGCAACCTAAGAAATAGCAACCCCCAAGCCAACATGGATAGGTGAACTTGTGCGGTACTCAACGTGAGCTATTTTGGTCATTAAGTGTCCATCGTCCGTCGGCAACCATTTCTTTAAAACACATTTCCTATACCACTGGGCAGAGCTATTTACTGTCTAATTTAAAAACACAATTAAAAACATCTTCAGTTTGGATCAGATGGTTTGCTCTCGGACCTTGAAGGCGTCCAGGGTGCCCGCCTCTACTATGTCTGGTGGTAAGGCGTTCCAGTCTATAACAGTGGGTAAAATGTTGTTACTTAGATGGTCACCGATAATGATTGGAAGTTTCCAATCCATGTGTATATAGGTCCGTGGTTTAAACATATTTATTTTAGGTCGATTGGAAAGCAAGTTTTTACAACTTATATTAATTCCTCTCGGCGTCTTCCTGTGTAGAACCAGCTATATGGCGCCTTTGAAAATGTGTTGTGCCTTCTGAAAACAAAATTATTTTGCTAGAATGACTTTCAAAAAAGTGTTACTGAACTGAATTTCTCCTATGGGAAAACCCAGCATAACAATGGAAACCACGACCTTCGGATCCAAAGTTTCGGACTCCGGATCCAAAAGTCGTGGGCTTTAATCCCCCGGGGTGAACATTTATCACGATTTTATTACTGGTTCTACCCAGGGAGTTGTCGAAAGGAATTAATACAAGAGGGCAAAATGGGCCTATATCGCTCATCTGATAACATGAGTAACCTAGAAAACATTCCTGTAAAATATGGTTGAAATTAGCCCAGTGGCATAGGATAAGATGATGATTAAAGATTTTTCGAACTTTTTTCTTTCCGTTGCCATGGCAACCAGAGCTCTGCAGGGGATGAATATTGTTTAGCCGTTTCTAAAGGTGACCACTTAGGCAACATTCCTTTAAAATTCTATTGGCCCGATTGAACAGGGAAAATTATTAAATATTTTCTCTTTCCGTTGCCATAGCAATCAGACTTCTAGATAGAATGGAATTCTTTAGTAATTTTTAAAGTGGACTACCTAGGGAACATTCCTGCAAAGCTTGGTCGAAATTGACCCAATGGTATAGGAGATGTCGTTTAAATAATTTTCTTTGTTTTCTTTCCGCTGCCGTGGAATTATTTTAGCTGTTTTAATAGGGTATTACTAGGGAACATTCTTTTAGCTAGGGTACCACCTAGGAAACATTCCTTAAAAGTTTAGTTGAAATTAGCCCAATGGTATAGATGTCACTTAAAGAATTTCCTTTCCGTTGCCATGGCAACCAGTTCTGGATGGAATGTAATTCTTTTAGCTGTTTTAGAAGGGGATTGCCTAGGGACGCTGCATGCCGGACAATGATTGATGACCATGCTCAGGTGAGCTAACAAGTTGTAAAAACTTGCTTTCCAATCCATGTAAAATGAATAAGTTTAAACCAAGGACCTATATACATATAGGTCCGTGTTTAAAGTAACTACGGAACGTTTCTTTTTTGGTTCAGTATATTTATCTAATTAATATATCATGGCGGAACATGGTGTGCATTTAGAACTTGCATGAACATGGAAGTTTCTATATAGGACCAAAGATGAACACATGTTAAGAGTAATGCATTCGACTTTCAGTAACAAATAAGTAGTAGGAAAACTGGCCCTTATTGGTTTGGATAAAACTTCACAAATACAAAGATATATCAATACACTTTATTAAAATTGCCTATACATGTAGTGCATGTATAATAAATAAATAACAATAACTGTCATAAAATACGCCCGTCCTGTTTTTTGGAGACCAAGTTTAGTGATAAATGGTTGTACGTCAGGCAACTTTAGAAAGCGGCCACTGTTAATACAGTTTTGGCCATTTCGAGGGACATAAGTGTGGAGTGACTAAGATAACGTGGTTAGTTATCGAACATGACCAAGATATTCTGCCCATCAACATATTGTCTAAATTTGGTGATGATCAAATAAAATGACCAGAGCGATATGGCTGATTATAGCACATGTCCGAGATATTATGCCCATACACATTCTGACTAAATTTGGTGATGATTGGATAAAGGCTTTGAAAGTTATTGATCGGACAAGACCAATTTGAGGTAATTTTTATAATTAAAGGGCGATGACTCTAGCGTGACTAGAGCGATATGGCTAGTTATCAAACAATAATACACATTATGACCAAATTTGGTTACGATTGGACAAAGGCTTCTAAAGTTATTGGGCCGACAACATACTGGATGCCGCAGGTAAAACTATAATACGTCCCGTTTTTTCAAACAAGAGGGCCATGATGGCCCTGGATCGCTCACCTTAATTATACAATGTACTGCAATGCAAAACATATCAAGACAATTATTCTGAATGCAACCTCCACAGTGTTAACAAGATTTTCCTTCATTTGGCCTAGTGATCTATATTTGTTTTACCTGATATGACCCATATTCCAACATGGACTAGATATCATCAAGACAACATTCTGACAAATTTTCAACTTGCTCAAAGTAAAAATGCGGCCTCCGGAGTTTGAACAATATTTTCCTTTATTGACATTGTTTCTGACCCAATATGACCCATATTCGAACTTGACATAGATATAATTCAGACAAACATTCAAAGTGTTTACACGATTTTCCTTCAATTTGGCCTAGTGACTTCAAACTTGACTTAGATATCATTTAGCTCAACATTCTGACCAAATTTTAAGCTGCTGAAGCAAAACATGCGGCTTCTACAGAGTTAACAAGATTTCAACATGCTCAAGTTGAAAATGTGGCCTCTTCAGTGTTAACAAGATTACCCTTCAATTTAGCCTAGTGACCTAGTTTCTGACCCAATATGACCCATATTCGAACTTGACCTAGATATTTTTAAGAAAAACATTCTGACAAAATTTCAAACTGCTGAAGCAAAAATTGCGGCATCTGGAGTGTTAACAAGATTTTCCTTCAATTTGACCTAGTGACCTACTGTTTGACCCAACATGACACATGTTCGAACTTGACCTACATATCATCAAGACAAACATTCTGATAAAGTTTCAACATGCTCAAGTTGAAAATGTGGCCTCGAGAGTGTTAACAAGATTTCGCTTCAATTTGACCTAGTGACCTCGTTTTTGACCTCATATGGCCCGGTTTCGAACTTGTCCAAGATTTTATGAAGATGAATGTTCTGATACACTTTTATGAAGATTGGATGCAAAATGTAGCCTGTAGAGTGTTAACAAGATGAAATGTTGACGACACACGGCGGATGGACGCCGGACAAAATGTGATCACAATAGCTCACCTTACACTTCGTGCATAGGTGAGCTAAAAAAGGCCTATAATAAATCAATCAATGTAAATTAAGAATTAACAAACCCAACTTGGGCAAACAATACATAATTAAAATGGAATTGTGTCTGCCTGACAGAATTATAATATAAAGTGACTAAAGAGAACCTGAGATGCCCTACAAGAGGGTAAAATTGGTCCTTAATCGTCCATTATCAAACTATTATACTTTTAAAATCCTTTAATTTTCAAAATGGATTTTCCATTTGAAATCAATCACTGAGTATTGCCTAATTATTCTTCTAAACTTAAAGTATTTCAAAATTGGGCCAGTAGTTTCAGACAAGAATATTTTTAGAGTTTTTAATATAGAATATAGTCTATAGGGAAAACCACTGGCAGCCATAGTTTTGTAAGAATCTCAATCATGATGACCTGATTATGGTAGAGGGTCACCCAAGGAACAATTCTGTGACATCATTTCAAGTTGTGCATTGAATGGAATTCTTCAAACAATTTTTCAAAGGGGAATATGCAAGAAACATCCATGCCAATTTCATGAACTTCAATCAAGGGGGTTTCAGAGATGTTATTTGAAGCAAAAAGTGAACAATGGACAACAGAGGGATAGAGATCCCAATAGATCACATTGAGCCTTCTGCTCATGTGATCTAAAAACCAAACATTAGAAACATTAGAAACAGTAACTCGCTTTTACCATAAAGCAAAGATATAATGAACAAGAGGGCCATGATGGCCTTGGATCGCTCACCTGATTTATGTGATTTGACATAAGAACCAAACGGTTGCCAATACAAGAGGCCCAAGAGGGCCAGTATCGCTACACTGCCATTAGGCAAAAATTAAACAAGTTAATGTCGTATTGCAAGCAATACAAAAGTCCCCTACCACACAAGGACAGCACATTGTGTCTTTTGACCTCCAAGTGTGACCTTGACATTTGAGGTACAGGCCTGGGTATTGTGCGCGACACGCCACCTTATTATAGTGAACAAGATTGCCTAGTAACTTGGGAAGCCCATGATGCATGGTTGAGATGCGGGCCGGACAAGGTACAGTCCTATCAAACAGTGCTCATTTTGAACTTTGACCTCCAAGTGCAACCTTGACATTTGAGGTTCAGTCCTGGGTCTTGTGCGTGACACGCCACCTTATGGTGGTGAAGATGTGTGCCTAATTACTTGGGAATCCTATGATGCATCATGCATGGTTGAGATGAGGGTCGGATAAGGTAGTCTTATCAAACAGTACTCATTTTGACCTATTAATTGTGACCTTGACATTTGAGGTACAGGCCTTGGTCTTGAGAGCGACATGCTGCCTCATCATAGTGAACGTTTGTGCCAAGTTTCATGGAAATCCTATAATGCATGGTTTAGATGCGGGTCGGACAAGTAATAGTCCTATCAAACAGTACTCATTTTGACCTTTGACCTCTAAGTGATACCTTAACATTTGAGGTGAACATGTGTGCCTAGTAACTAGGTGCCTAGTAACTAGGGAAACCAATGATGCATGGTTGAGATGTGAGCCGGACAAGGTAGTCCTATTAAACAGTACTCAATTTGACCTTTGACCTCTAAGTCACAAAGTGCGACACGCCTGCATGGTTGAAATGTGGGCAGGACAAGGTAGTCCTATCAAATATTACTCATTTTGACCTTTGACCTCTAAGTGTGAACTTGACATTTGAGGTACAGGCCTGGGTTTTGAGCATGACACCCCACCTCATCATGGTGAACGTTTGTGCTAAGTTTCTTGGAAATCCTATGATGCATGGTTAAGATGTGGACCGGACAAGATTTGGTGGGACTGACACACAGACAGACGGACAGACGAAATAGACCAAACCTATAGTCCCCAAACTGGTCTTCGACTGGTAGGGGACTAATAATCAAACAGCCCCACCCCCAATGAACATGGCTTGAAGGAATCTTGTAGATTCTCACCCAATGAATATTTCCGCAAAATTATTTGAAAATCAGAGATTTTTAAAGTGTTCACTAAAACCAATATAATACTAACAACCCCACCCCCCTAGCAGCCATATTTTAAAACCAATCAACATGGCTTGGAGGAATCTGATAGAGAGTCACCCAAGAAACATTTCTACAACATTTTATCAAAATCAGCCGAAACTTTTGTCAGAGAAGATTTTTAAGTTTTCACTTTAGCCATATAGGGAGGGCAAAACAGCCCTGACCTTGGCAGCCATGTTTTTTAACCAATCAACATGGTTTGAAGGAATCGGCCCGGCACTTTCGGAGGAGAAGATTTTTACTTTTATGCATTTAATGCAAAATAGCCCGCCCCCTGGTGGCCATAGTTTTCGACCAATCAACATGCCTTGAAGGAATCTGATAGTTGGTTACCTTAAGAACATTTCTACAAAAGTATTTGAAAATCGGCCGACACTGTTGGAGAAGATTTGTTTAAGTTTTCACTGTATCCATATAAGGCAAAACAGGCCTGCCCCCTGGCGGCCATGATTTTCGACCAATCAACATGGCTTGAAAAATATGATAGAGGGTCACCCAAGGAACACTTCTACAAAATTATTTGAAAATCTGCCACAAATTTCATCGTGAAGATTTTTTAAGTTTTCACTATAGCCATATAAGGCAAAGTAGCCCCGCCCCCTGGCGGCCATGTTTTTCAAACAATCAACATGGCTTAAAGAAATCTGATACAGTGTCACCCTAGGAACATTTCTACAAAATTATTTGAAAATCGGCTAGACACTTAGGGAGGAGAAGATTTTAAAGTTTTCACTATAGCCATATTAGGCAAAACAGCCCCATCCCCTGGTAGCCATGGTTCTTTTACCAATCAACATGGCTTGAGGGAATCTGATAGAAGGTCATCCAAGAAAAATTTCTACGAAAGTATTTGAAAATCAGCAAACTGGTTTGGGAGAAGAAGAATTTTAAAGTTTATTTGGTTGCCATAGAAACCAGAATTCTGCATGGAGTTTCATCCCAATTGACCCACTGGTTACTGAGGAGAAGATGTTGACAAACGGATGACGGCCATGATAACCCTGGATCGCTCACCTGACTTATGCAATGTGATTTATCATGCCTACCACACAGTCAACCAAAGTAACTCATGTTGTGGTGAGGTCAGTTAATACAAGAGGCCCAAGAGTACCAGTATCGCTCTACTGCCATTAGGCATAATTAAATCAAAGGAATCTAGTAGAGTGTCACCCAAGGAACATTTCTGCAAAATTATTTGAAATTCAGCAAAATAGTTTGGGAGAAGATTTTTAAAGTTTTTACTAAAGCTAATATAAGGCTAATAGCCCCACCCCCCTGGCAGCCATATTTTAAGACCAATCAACATGGCTTGGTGAAATCTGATGGAGGGTCATCCTAGGAACATTTCTACAAAATTATTTGGAAATCGGCCTGACATTTTTGTTGGAGAAGGTTTTTAAAGTTTTCACTATAGCCATATGAGGTAAAATAGCCCCGTCCCCAGGACGCCGGACGCAAGACGATCACAATAACCCACCTTGACCACTTCATACTATGGTGAGCTTAAAGCCATTTCAAAAATGGGAAAAAAATATTTCATAATACATGATCTTGTAAACATAACTGTCAATCAGTCCAAAATAATAAGCCTATGCACACACAAGTTTGGAATACAAGCTTTTCACACTTTTATCTCAGACAACTTACTCCATGTTGTGATACCGGTGCTTAAAATGACCACTTCTTTTACATTTCTCTTGTCACCCTTAAACTACAACAACTTTTATAGTAATTGCTCTCTGTGTGCAAAACATGTAACACTTCAAAACTACAACAATTTATAGTTTGGTAATTGCTCTCTGTGTGCAGAACATGTAACACTTCAAAACTACAACAGCTTTTATAGTTTGGTAATTGCTCTCTGTGAGCATGTAACACTTCAAAACTACAACAACTTTTATAGTTTGGTAATTGCTATCTGTGAGCATGTAACACTTCAAAACTACAACAACTTTTACAGTTTGGTAATTGCTCTCTGTGTGAAAAACATATAACACTTCAAAACTACAACAACTTTTATAGTCTGGATATTTCTCTATGTGTGAACACAATGTAACACTGCAAAACTACAACAATTTATAGTTTGGTAATTGCTCTATGTGTGCAGAACATGTAACACTTCAAAACTACAACAACTTTTATAGTTTCATAATTGCTCTCTGTGTGTAAAACATATAACACTTCAAAACTACAACAACTTTTATAGTTTGGTAATTGCTCTATGTGTGAACAAAATGTAATACTTCAAAACTACAACAACTTTTATAGTTTGATAATTGCTCTCTGTGTGAAAAATATGTAACTCTTCTAAAACTACAACAACTTTTATAGTTTGGTAATTTCTCTATGTGTAAACAAAATGTAATACTTCAAAACTACAACAACTTTTATAGTTTGATAATTGCTCTTTGTGTGAAAAATATGTAACTCTTCTAAAACTACAACAACTTTTATAGTAATTGCTCTCTGTGTGCAAAACATGTAACACTTCAAAACTACAACAACTTTTATAGTTTGGTAATTGCTCTCTGTGTGCAAAACATGTAATATTTCAAAACTACAACAACTTTTATAGTTTGGTAATTGCTCTCTGTGTGCAAAACATGTAACACTTCAAAACTACAACAAGTTTTATAGTTTGGTTATTTATCTATATGTGAACAAAATGTAATACTTCAAAACTACAACAAGTTTTATAGTTTGGTAATTGCTCTCTGTGTGCAAAACATGTAATATTTCAACACTACAACAACTTTTATAGTTTGGTAATTGCTCTCTGTGCGCAAAACATGTAATATTTCAAAACTACAACAACTTTTATAGTTTGGTAATTGCTCTCTGTGTGCAGAACATGTAACACTTCAAAACTACAACAAGTTTTATAGTTCGGTAATTTCTCTATATGTGAACAAAATGTAATACTTCAAAACTACAACAACTTTTATAGTTTGGTAATTGCTCTCTGTGTGCAAAACATGTAACACTTCAAAACTACAACAACTTTTATAGTTTGGATATTTCTCTATGTGTGCAAAACATGTAACACTTCAAAACTACAACAACTTTTATAGTTTGGATATTTCTCTATGTGTGAAAAACATGTAACACTTCAAAACTACAACAACTTTTATAGTTTGGTAATTGCTCTCTGTGAGCATGTAACACTTCAAAACTACAACAACTTTTATAGTTTGGATATTTCTCAATGTGTGCAGAACATGTAACACTTCAAAACTACAATAGCTTTTATAGTCTGGTAATTGCTCTCTGTGAGCATGTAACACTTCAAAACTACAACAACTTTTGTAGTTTGGTAATTGCTCTCTGTGTGCAAAACATATAACACTTCAAAACTACAACAACTTTTATAGTTTGGATATTTCTCTATGTGTGCAGAACATGTAACACTTCAAAACTACAACAACTTTTGTAATTTGGTAATTGCTCTCTGTGTGCAAAACATATAACACTTCAAAACTACAACAACTTTTATAGTTTGGATATTTCTCTATGTGTGCAGAACATGTAACACTTCAAAACTACAACAACTTTTATAGTTTGGATATTTCTCTATGTGTGCAGAACATGTAACACTTCAAAACTACAACAGCTTTTATAGTTTGGTATTTGCTCTCTGTGAGCATGTAACACTTCAAAACTACAACAACTTTTATAGTTTGGTAATTGCTCTCTGTGAGCATGTAACACGTCAAAACTACAACAACTTTTATAGTTTGGTAATTGCTCTCTGTGAGCATGTTACACTTCAAAACTACAACAACTTTTGTAGTTTGGTAATTGCTCTCTGTGTGCAAAACATGTAACACTTCAAAACTACAACAACTTTTATAGTTTGGATATTGCTCTCTGTGTGCAAAACATGTAACACTTCAAAACTACAACAACTTTTATAGTTTGGTAATTGCTCTCTGTGTGCAAAACATGTAACACTTCAAAACTACAACAACTTTTAAATTTTGGTTATTGCTCTCTGTGTGCAAAACATGTAACACTTCAAAACTACAACAACTTTTATAGTTTGGATATTGCTCTCTGTGTGCAAAACATATAACACTTCAAAACTACAACAACTTTTGTAGTTTGGTAATTGCTCTATGTGTGAAAAAAATGTAATACTTCAAAACTACAACAAATGTTATAGTATTAACACTTCAAACCTACAACAACTTTTATAGTTTGGTAATTGCTCGATGTGTGAAAAACATGTAACACTTAAAAACTACAACAACTTTTATAGGTTGGTAATTGCTCTGAGTGCAAAATATGTAATACTTCAAAACTACAACAACTTTCATAGTTTGGTAATTGCTCTCTGTGTGCAAAACATGTAATACTTTAAAACTACAACAACTTTTATAGTTTGGTAATTGCTGTGTGTGAACAAAATGTAATACTTCAAAACTACAACAACTTTTATAGTTGGGTAATTGCTCTATGTGTGAAAAAAATGTAATACTTCAAAACTACAACACTTTTTACGGTTTGGTAATTGTGTCTGTGTGAAAAACATGTAACACTTCAAAACTACAACAACTTTTATAGTTTAGTAATTGTTCTCTGTGTGAAAAACATGCAATATTTCAAACATACATACAAGTGGTGTTTTAAAAGTTACCAGAAAAGTGCCATATCACTTTTAAATATCTAATAATCAATATTTTTAAGGAAATGTTGACAGTAATGACTTTCAAGTATATTTTATTAAATGCATCTCTTTATGTTTATGTATTACAAATATTGCACATTCTATAATCAAAGTAGCAATGTCATGTCAATGTGAGCGGGGCAGCTACAAATAACACATTTTCCCATTTATGTACCCATGGTTTATAACAAGTTCTAAAATGCTTAGTAAGAATTTTCCGTATGCATTCGTGCACTACCATGGGCAGGTTGTCAACGTCATCAAACTTTGATCCAAGCATCTTCGCTTTTATGATAGTGGACAAATACATACAGAAAATACCCACTATACATTTCAGAACTTGTTATAAATCATGGGTACATAAATGGGAAAATTGTGTTACGAATGCAGGATAGTATTTTGAGAAGATTCAATTATGAGGTAGTTTTCCAACAACAACTGGTGTGTGGCTTTTTAAGTAAAACATTTATGTGTTATTTGTAGCTGCCCCACTCACATTAAAATGAAATTGCTTCTTCGATTATAAAATGTAAATGTGCGATGTTTGTAATACATAAACATAAAGAGATGCATTTAATATTTAATATTAATTATTAAAAGTGATATGGCACTTTTCTGGAATTTTTTAAAACAACCCTCGTACATACATACATACATACAGACAAGAGCAAGTATATGTGCCCCTCCCCCAAGATAGGGACATACAAGCAAACTGTTGTTTATAAGCAATAGCTCTTTTTTACTTATCTTTTCAATATCTGCTGCAGAGGCAGGAAAATGCAAAATAGATGAGACATCATAATTCAGAAATGTAGCTTTACAGCTAAATACTACCTCTGCTCTCCAGAAGTATGTATAAGTATTCTATAATGAAAACAGTTAAGTTACAAGAGGGTTATTATGATCACAGTGACAATATCCTTTCACTATTCTTCTTTTGCAGGTTTCTTTGTATCCGTACATAAGTTAGTTACTATCATCCTTGTTAATGTAACCCATAAAATGTATTCGAAAAGGCATAGTCATACAGATTGAATACTTGTTCACGTTCAGGCAATCTGATATTTTGAGTAGGTCGAGGTATTGTCAAAGAATTCACACAAGTACTAGCAGTTGGCAAAAATCCATCAATGACTTCACAAAACTGTATAGATGGCTGTATCTTAAACCCAAGAACTGGTTCTTCGTCTGTGCTTGTAACAAACTGCAGTATACTGGACAGTGTTATGTTGCCTCTTCTTCCAGCTGAAGTTTAGATCAGAGCAAGTGTTTAAAATTAGTTTTGCAAAAATAAACAAGAGTTGAGTGTGTAATATGCATAGGACCTTGACACAAATAAGAGGGACAAGATGGCCATAAATCTATCACCTGATCAATGGCCCATTATCAAACTGCTAAATTTCTGAAAATTACTTAACAAGAGGATCATGATGGTCCTATATCGCTCACCTGATTTAATAGAACTTTAAAAGTTTTTAAAATTGAATCTTCATACATTTAAGCAAAATGAGCCACACCCAATGGCCATGTTTATCAACTGATAAAAATAATTTGAACAATCTTGGTAAAGGGTCATCCAAGGAGCATTTGTGCCAAATTATTTTCAAATTAGGCCAGTGCTTTTGTACAAGTATTTTAAAACATTTACTATTTGTACATAAAAGGAAAACAAGCCCCACCCCCTGGCGGCCATGTTTTTTAACGGATTGGAATTATTTGAACAGTCTTGATAGAGGATCACCAGAGGAACATTTGTGCCAAATTATTTTTTAAATCAGGCCAGTAATTTTGGACAAGAAGATTCTTAATTAGTTTTCAATATATATACATATAAGGAAAACAAGCCCAGTCCTCTGGGAAATGTAATTGAGATAACATCATACTTAATTTTTACTGTCCAACCAGCTATAACAGTCACCTTGTTTAAGCAACAACTTGGTTTAAGCAGCCACTTGATAATTTACTAAAATGACAATATCAGCCACCTGCCTTAAGCAGTCAACATTTTGCCTTTCCTTCGATTGCTGCTTAAGTCAGGTTTGACTTTTTATAGAAAGTGTCCTTCATTGGTAAAACATATTTCAAATGTATTCTATGACTTAAAAAGATACCTGTTACTTCTCTCATGTACTTAATGAAAAGACCGTAAACATCTTTTTCATACTGAATGGCGTTACTTCCTTCTGCTGAGAAATTTGGTTTTAACATGGTTACCACTCTCTTCATAGTGATGACAATCCCTGATGACTGAAGGAGGAATTTCAGCACTGGAAGACCCATGAACAACTGAAAAATAAAATTTATTTAAAGGAAATACAAAAAGGTCAATTGATTGAATGGAGTTTAATGCCTTTTGTACAATTTTGCAGTTATATATTGCGGTCAGTTAACCTAACAATGTTTCATTGGTGCAAAATAATTAGTATCTATGAAGTACAGGGTTAAAGTTGACTGTTCCTGACACAAATCATGACTGTGTGACATATCATATTGCAGTAAAGTTTATAAAGATTTTCTAACAGAGTAGATAACCATGCAGGACTCATCAAAGTTAAGTCACATGTTGAATCTCATTGACCTGTGACAAGTAGAGATATGGACCTAAACACAAAGATTAACAAAATGTTGACCCCAGATGGACGGACTGATATATGGACAGAAATCGTCAATCCATAGACCGCATTTATGTTGCAATTCGGCCAAAAAGGGCATTAACTAAAAGATTATTGAAGCTAGAGTTACTCTGCTTGCACACTGCACTTCCTGTCATTGGCCATTTGAATATCTTTAATACTTAAAAGGTTATGGCCCAGACAAGCAATTTTTAACATAAAAGAAGTTGGATAATCCAAACATTATTGATGCTAGAGTTATGGTTCTTGTACACTGCACTTCCTCAAACTGGCCTATATTCATATATGAAATTTCACTTGAATATCTTTAATACTTAGAAAGTTATGTGCTGGACAAGCTAGACAAATTGTGTACACCGACGAAAGGGTGACTGCAATATCTCAGACTATTCTCAAACACTCATGCTAAAAATACTGGAATAAAGTGTTAAACAATATAGGCAACTTTTACTTTGTCAAATATGGAAAATCAAGTGCAGCCGGGCACCCCTGGCGGCCATGCTTTTTGACGAATCATAACGGCTTGAACAATCTTGGTAGAAGGTCACCCAAGGAACATTTCTGCCAAATCATATTGAAATCTGGTGAGCAGTTTTCGTATGAGAAGATTTTTTTACAATAACCATATATGGAAAACCATCCCCAGCCTCACAATGGCTTCACCCAAGGATCAATTATGTGAAATTGTTTTTAAATAAGGCCAGTAGTTTCTGTCAAGAAGAATTTTAATGTTTTCCTTTTCGTTGCCATGGCAACCACAATTGTGTATGAAATACAATTATTTGGACAATGTTTTAAAGGGGATCATGTAAGGAACATTTAAGTGAAATTAGCTATGTGGTTTAGGAGGAGTTGTTGATTTAAGAAATTGTTGATGACGGTGAGCTAAAAATGTACCTTCTCATACAGTATTTGGACAAGAGGGCCATGATGGCTCTTGATCGCTCACCTGAGTTATGCAATGTTATTTGTCATACCAACCACAATTACTCATTTTGCAGTCAGGTAAGCTTATACAAGAGGGCAAGTATCGCTCCATATCATCAAGACAAACATTCTGACAAAGTTTCAAGCTGCAGAAGTCTCTCGAGTGTTAAATAGATTTTTTCTCAAATTTGGCCCAGTGACTTAGTTTTTGACCTGACATGATCCATATTTGTGTTTGGCCTAGATATCATCAAGACAAACATTCTTAAAAAGTTTCAACATGCTCAAGTTAAAAATGCAGCTTCCAGAGTGTTAACAAGATTGTCCTTCAATTTGGCCAAGTGACCTTGTTTTTGACCAGAAATGACTCATATTTAACCTTGGCCTAGATATAATCAAGACAAACATTCTGACAAAGTTTCAACATGCTCAATTAAAAGATACGGCTCAAGAAATGTTAACAAGATTTTTCTTTAAGTTGGCCTAGTGACCTAGATCTAGACCTGACATGACCCATATTCATGCTTGGCTTAGCTATTATCAAGACAAATATTCTTACAAAGTTTCAAGTTGCTGAAGTAAAAATTACAATATCTACAGTGTTAACAAGATTTTTCTCAAACTTGCCTTAGTGACCTAGTTTTTGATCCGACTAGACCAATATTCAAACTTAGCCTAGATATCATTAAGACAAACATTCTGACAAAGTTTCAACATGCTCAAGTTAAAAATGCGACTTCCAAAGTCTTAACAAGATTTTCTTTCAATTTGACTTATCGACCCAAGTTCAATTTGACCTAGTGACCTAGTTTTTGACCCCACATGACCCAGTTTCAAACTTGTCTAAGATTTGATGAAGATGTATGTTCTGATAAACTTTCATGAAGATTGGATGCAAAATGTTGCCTGTAGAGTGTTACCAAGGGAATTGTTGATGACGCACGACGGACGGACAACAGACAAAAGGTGATCGCAATACATGTAGCTCACCTTGACCACTTCGTTCTCAGGTAAGCTAAACAAGAGGGCCATGATGGCCCTTGAATCGCTCACCTGATTTTTTATTTTTTTTCACTTAAGCTATATAAGCCTCGCCCCCTGGCAGCCATAGTTTCAGACCAATCAACTTGGCTTGAAGGAATCTAATAGAGGGTCACCCTAGGAAAATTTCTACAAAATTATTTGAAAATTGGCCGGATACTTTTGGAGGAGAAGATTTTTTAAGTTTTCACTATAGCCATATAATGCAAAATAGCCCTGCCCACTGGCGGCCATGTTTTTTGACCAATCAACATGGCTTGAAGGAATCTGAAAGTGGGTCATCCAAGAAACATTTCTACAAAATTATTTGAAAATCGGGCCGACACTTTTGGAGAAGAAGAATTTTTAAGTTTGCACTATAGCCATATAAGGCAAAATAGCCCCGCCCCCCTGGCGGCCATGTTTTTTGACCAATCAACATGGCTTGAAGGAATCTGGTAGAGGGTCATCCAAGGAACATTTCTACAAAATTATTTGAAAATCTGCCAACCACTTTGGGAGAAGAAGAATTTTGAATTTTTTTTTCGTTTCGTTGCCATGGAAACCAGAATTCTGCATGGATCCCTTAAATTTGAATGAATTCTGGTGAGGTCATTGAGAGGATGCTTTCTGTGAAGTTTCATCCCAATTGACCCACTGGTTACTGAGGAGAAGATGTTGAAGATTTTTTAAGTTTTCACTTTGGCCATATAAGGCAAAATAGCCCCCGCCCCCTGGCGGCCATGTTTTTCGACCAATCAACATTGCTTGAAGGAATCTGATAGAGGGTCACCCAGGGAACATTTCTACAATTTTTTTTGAAAATCAGCCTGACACTTATGGAGGAGAAGATTTTTTAAGTTTTCACTATAGCCATAAAAGGCAAAATAGCCCCGCCCCCTGGCGGCCATGTTTTTTTGACCAATCAACATGGCTTGAAGGAATCTGATAAAGGATCACCCAAGGAACATTTCTACAAAATTATTTGAAAATCGGCCTGACACTTTTGGAGGAGAAGATTTTTTTAAGTTTGCACTATAGTCATATAAGGCAAAATAGCCCCGCCCCCCCCCCCCCCTGGCGGCCATGTTTTTCGACCAATCAACATGGCTTGAATGAATCTGATAGAGGGTCACCCAAGGAACATTTCTACAAAATTATTTGAAAATCGGCCTTACACTTTCGGAGGAGAAGATTTTTTAAGTTTTCACTATAGCCATATAAGGCAAAATAGCCCCCCCCCCCCCCCCCCCCCCTGGCGGCCATGTTTTTCGACCAATCAACATGGCTTGAAGGAATCTGATAGAGGGTCATCCAAGGAACATTTCTACAAAATTATTTGAAAATCTGCCAACCAATTTGGAAGAAGAAGAATTTTGAAGTGTTTTCTGTTTCGTTGCCATGGAAACCAGAGTTTTGCATGGATCCCAAAAATTTGAAGGAATTCTGGTGAGGTCATTGAGAGGATGCTTTCTGTGAAGTTTCATCCAAATTGACCCACTGGTTACTGAGGAGAAGAAGAAGCACGACGGACGCCGGACAAAAGGTGATCACAATAACTCACCTTGAGCAAAGCTCAAGTGAGCTAAAAATATATCTGAAACTTACATCATACATTCCAAGAACATTAAACCCTTCCCTCAGCTTCTTCACTGCTAAGGACTGTGGTTCTTCAGTTTTGAAAATCTCCTCCACCACTTCAGGGGAAAGAAATGTCGGTAATTTACCATTCTGAAGAATGGTCAAGGCTGTAATAAATGACAGTTGCTTGTTAATACATAATTTTCTAATTTTTTTGCCAATATTTTCTAATAGCATTTTGGTACAAACCAAACTCATCCTTTACTACATGTGTGTGTGTGTGTGTGCATGCTGTTAACAATGACTTTCAATTCTGATTATCCCCGCGCATCTGTACGTCTTTAGCAAGGAACTCCTCTCAGACCATTCTTCAATTACAATTTTACCTTTGCGGTCAAATTGGGGGTCATTGGGTGGTCATTGTGTGGTCAAAAAGGGGTAAAAAGTAGCATCTGTCCTTCTTAGCAAGGAACTCCTCCCAGACTATTAGAAACTTCAAACTTTGGGAAATGATAGCTGAATGGTCTGAGGAGTGCACAATACTTTTTCACATTTTAATTGTTCCCCTGGTGGAGTGGACAGGGGACAAAAACGGAAATTTTCAGAACATGGTCATGTAGCATATCATATTGAACAGGATGATGAGTAGAAAATTCTCGTTAAATTCAACAAGTATGTGCGTGGATATGCAATGGCTTGCCATCGATTGCGCAATTCTAGTTAATGATTGTTTTTGATGGAACAAAGACCTCATTAAAACAAGAGGCCAAAGATGGCCCTAAATTGATCGCCCGAGTACTGGCCAATAATCAAACTTCTATAATTACAGAAAAATTGTTGAAAAGGGCAAACAGAATTGCAAAAATAAATAATATTCTAACAAGATTTGCAAGCTTTGGTGACAAAGAACAATCTTAAAGATGATCTATTCTTCTATCCCCATACGTATAATTACCCACATTTGGCTATTGCACTGAACTGTTTAAACTACTACAACTCCTACTCATTACTGTTTGAAGTGTAAGTGTTAGAGAAACAAACAGCTGTCGGAGGACAGCATGCTCGACTATTTCACCGCTTATTTGATTACTGAGATAATGGACTCTAATGTAGTTTCATGCTTAACATTAACCACAATGTCTTAAAGGGTGATAATTTGCATTATATGCAGGATAGAGTTATTTAACTTGATTATTTTCATAGGTGTGATGGTTAGGAAGGGTTTATAACATTAAAATAGAATGCATCAAGTAGTTACTAAGATATGAGCTCTTAATGTAGTTGCACGCAAACCTTTAACCATAGTGCAAGAAGTTGCACCATATGCAACTAGTTAAAAGTAATTGCAAAAACTAGTGTTTTTTTCGTTAAAGGTCAAAGTGACCTTGACCTTTGACCTTATGATCCCATGATCTGTTTGAGTCAAGTGCTGATCATGACCATTACCCAAACTAAGTTTCAGGGTCATAGGCCTAAGCAATCAGCAGTTTTAAGGCAAGGAATGTTTCTGTATTGAAGGTCACAGTGAACTTGACCTTTGACATTTTGACTCCAAACTCTCTAGGCATCACCAACTTGCTATGTCATGTATGTCCATTCCAAGTTTGAAGATCATAGGCCTAGGCGTATGTAAGTTATAAGGGTAAATGCTAGCTTTCACAAAAACTTTAACCATTAACTGTTTTTTTACAGAAAGGTCACAGTGACCTTGACCTTTGACCTAGTAACTCCAAACTCTCTAGGCAAAACCAACTTGAAGAGCACAGGCCTAAGTGAATGTTAGTTATACGGGTAAATGCTAGCTTGCACGAAAACTTTAACCCTGAACAGTTTCCATATAGAAGGTCACAGTGACCTTGACCTTTGACCTACTGACTCCAAAGTTTATAGGCATCCCCAACTTGCTATGAAGAATATCCATACAAAGTTTAATGACCATAGGCCTAGGTGTATGTTAGTTATAAGGGTAAATGCTAGCTTGCACAAAAACTTTAACCATGTTTCTATATAGAAAGTTACAGTGACCTTCAGCTTTGACCTACTAACTTCCAACTGTGTAGGCATCACCAACTTGCTATGAAGTATGTCCAGACCAAGTTTGAAGATCATTGGCCTAGGCGTATGTAAGTTATAAGGGTAAATGCTAGCTTTCACAAAAACTTTAACCAACAGCAACGGCGACGTGTCTACAATAGCTCCCCTTATTCTTCGAATAGACAAGCTAATAAAAACAAGAGCTGTCGGAGGACAGCGTGCTCGACTATATGCCGCTTATTCACATAAAGCACTATTTCATTAAATTGTTTGTTTGTTTGTTTGTTTGGAGTTTAACGCCGCTTTCAACAGCTTTGGTCATATCACGGCGGTCAGTGCACCTACCCATGTTTTCCTGGCTTTCCCACACCAGTACTTACACAACATTCTTTCGAAGCCACTGACTACTTTCTCACATAGATCAGAGGTGAGAGGCAATGGAAAACATCGCCCGAAAGAATGTCGCCGCAACCGGGTATCGAACCCGTGACCTCCAGATCACGAGTCAGATACGCTACCAATTGAGCTACCCGGCCGGGTTCATTAAATTGCACTTAAGTACTATTAAATCATATTATATACACTATATGTAAAAGCAACTGAATAGATACATACATTTAAATATATATAATTTAAAAATAAAATTTCCTAAGTCAATCAAGGGCCATTACTCCATATTTAAGATACAATGAGGTTATCTAACCTAATTTTACGATGGTCCTTAATAAATGTGTGAAGTATGAAGTGATTTGAATGATGTAACTTTAACGTTGAGCTAAACGCCAATGTTAAAACTGACCGAGTCCAAAATTAGCAAAATCTTAAACAAGATGTGTTTGTGAAACACTGATGCCCCCCAATGGCAACATCTAGGTCAAAGGTCAAGGTCGCAAGGTATACACATGTGAAATATGGTAGCATTACCTGTTATTGTTCAAAAGTAGTGGGGAAGGTTAAAAAAAAAATTGAGAATGGCAACATCTAGGTCAAAGGTAAAGGTCGCAAGGTCAAACATGTTGGTACTGACAGAAAGGTCATGTCACAAGGAATACACATGTGAAATATGGTAGCCGTATCTGTTATGGTTCAAAAGTAATGGCCAAGGTTAAAGTTTTTTTCGAGAATGGCAACATCTAGGTCAAAGGTCAAGGTCGCAAGGTCAAAAATGTTGGTACTGACATGTGAAATATGGTAGCCATACCTGTTATGGTTCAAAAGTAATGGCCAAGGTTAAAGTTTTTTTCGAGAATGGCAACATCTAGGTCAAGGTCAAGGTCGCAAGGTACTGACAGAAAGGTCATGTCACAAGGAATACACATGTGAAATATGGTAGCCATACCTGTTATGGTTCAAAAGAAATGGCCAAGGTTAAAGTTTTTTTCGAGAATGGCAACATCTAGGTCAAGGTCAAGGTCGCAAGGTGAAAAATGTTGGTACTGACAGAAAGGTCATGTCACAAGGAATACACATGTGAAATATGGTAGCCGTATCTGTTATGGTTCAAAAGTAATGGCCAAGGTTAAAGTTTTTTTCGAGAATGGCAACATCTAGGTCAAAGGTCAAGGTCGCAAGGTCAAAAATGTTGGTACTGACAGAAAGGTCATGTCACAAGGAATACACATGTGAAATATGGTAGCCGTACCTGTTATGGTTCAAAAGAAATGGCCAAGGTTAAAGTTTTTTTTTAGTATGGCAACATCTAGGTCAAAGGTCAAGGTCGCAAGGTCAAAAATGTTGGTACTGACAGAAAGGTCATGTCACAAGGAATACACATGTGAAATATGGTAGCCGTATCTGTTATGGTTCAAAAGTAATGGCCAAGGTTAAAGTTTTTTTTCGAGAATGGCAACCTCTAGGTCAAAGGTCAAGGTCGCAAGGTCAAAAATGTTGGTACTGACAGAAAGGTCATATCACAAGGAATACACATGTGAAATATGGTAGCCGTACCTGTTATGGTTCAAAAGTAATGGCCAAGGTTAAAGTTTTTTTTGTGCAGACAGACAGACCAACAGACCAACAGACAGACCAACAGACAGGCCAACAACTATATGCCCCCCGAATCGGAGATTCCGTGGGGGCATAAAAAAAGGTTTTCCAAATGTCGGACACCATGCAAAACCCGTTTGATATGTTGAAGAATTATATTTGATAAATATGAATTTATCTAAAATTCTCAAAATCAAACAAAAGTCATGTTTTTTACCCCCTAAAAGTCACACTCAGCATCTTCAACATACAATGTGAAGAAAGGTATTATATGTCATTATATTCCAAATATGAAAGACCTAACACAAGTACTTATTGAGAAAAATTAAAAAATTAAATGAAAATGCCAACTTGCTCTAAAACTTTAACCACCCAAAAGCATGTCTTTTACTTCAAAAAGAAGATCACACTCAGAATCTTCAGCATACAATATGAAGAAACGTATTTGATGTAATTATATTCCAAATATGAAAGCCCTAGCACAAGTACTTATTCAGAAAAAGTTAAGAAAATAAAATAAAATCCTACTTGCCCTAAAACTTTAACCACAGAAAATCATGTTTTTTACTCCAAAAAGAAGGTCACACTCAGCATCTTCAGTATTCAATGTGAAGAAAGGTATAAGATGTAACTATATTCTAAATATTAAAGCCCTAGCACAAATTCTTATTGAGAAAAATTAAAAATTAAATGAAAATGCCAACTTGCCCTAAAACTTTAACCACCCAAAATCATGTCTTTTACCCCAAAAAGAAGGTCTCACTCAGAATCTTCAGCATACGATATGAAGAAAGGTATTAGATGTAATTATATTCCAAATAATAAAGCCCTAGCACAAGTACTTATTGAGAAAAAAAAAAAAAAAATCCAACTTGCCCTAAAACTTTAACCACCGAAAATCATGTTTTTTTCCCCAAAAGGAAGGTCACACTCAGCATCTTTAGCATTCAATGTGAAGAAAGATAAAAGATGTAACTATAAGCCCTAGCACAATTACTTATGAATGAAAATGCCAACTTGCCCTAAATCTTAAACCGGACGCCGACGGAGATGGAGACGCCGGTTCGAGTAGTAAAGCTCTCATATTCTTCGAATAGTCGAGCTAATGACATATGATTAATTATTGAAAATGTTTTCCTGCAGCGATACACCATTTTCATAAAACCTAGGAGGTAAATGCAAAAGCCAAAATGATCTCAACACGCACTGTGAACTTGAACATGCTATGGGGATAATTTGTTGTCCGTCAGAATAGGAATAATAAATTCATAAAAGTGATCTATCGTAATTTAGACAACAGTTAGGAGTTGAAATGTTGGTAAATAGATCACTTTTCTTAATGGCCTCATGATCTGATTTACTTGACAATTCATAATAGATTACTCATATGAATTTATTATTTCTTAAACATGTATAAATATCTGTATGTTATGTCAGGCTGACCGATAGATGAAACAACATACCAAGAATGATTCCAACTGTCTTATAATCTGCAGCCAACAAATCTCGTAAACCATTATCAAAGTATTTCTCTTTCAATTCAAGCTGGATCAATCGAAAGAATTCTTTTCGTGGTCCACCAAAATCACATGCTTGCTGAAAGAAAAAATCCCAATACTTTTTTATTAACCCTTATTCTGCCAAATTCTCAAAATGGGATATTCTGTTCTCTCGATTTAAAGGTTTTCAATTTCATAACCGGAGGCATTTTAATACAACATGTTCCAGAGATAATTTCTTTATTCCAGTATCAGAGCGGCAAGCAATGATAATTCAGGCGAGATGGCTTGTCTGCTTTTTCATTGTTTGCAAAAACAATAACAGTCGTGTATGGTGGAATAAGAGTTATAAAATTGAACTTTTGTAATAAGAATTGAGATTCAAGTGAAAAAGCTTTGATTTTTTTTAAATGTATAATGTTTGCCAAAAGATGTGTTGCTCAACATCACTGGAGCATGACCTCAAAATGGCTGGTTTTCGAAAGGAACCAAGCTCTCATCAATATTTAACTACTATCCAAGTTTGGTGAAGGGCAGATAAGAAACGGAAGGTCTATTGTGTTCACAAGCTGTATTATAGAAATTTTGACAATTTCAAGGGCCATAATCCAGTCATGAAAAGGCAAATCTGGCTGGTTTTCGAAAGAAACCAAGCTCTCATCAATATTTAACTACTATCTAAGTTTGGTGAAGATCAGATAGTAAATGGAGCCTCTATTGTGTTCACAAGCTCTATTATAGCAATTTTGACAATTTCAAGGGCCATAATCAAGTCTTCTATGGGCGGATCTGGCTGGTTTTCAAAAGGAACCGAGCTCTCATCAATATTTAACTACTATCTAAGTTTGGTTGAGATACAATCAAAACTTAAGACTTTATCGCGTTCACAAGCAATTGTTTACGGACGCACGCACGATGGACACAATGCCATGGCATAAGCTCTTCTGGCCTTTGGCCAGTATAGCTAAAAACATCAAAGGAACAAATCAAGGCGAGTATAGCTAAAAACATCAAAGGAACAAATCAGATTAAACTATATTAAAATCCGGTCTGTGGTTTCAGAGGAGAAGACTTCGGAGTGTGATATCGAAATAAATAGTCATTGATAAGAAAATATATATGGAATTTTCTCACTTATTATGATGATGTCTTTCAATATCACACTCCAGCATTGCAATCAAATTTTCTTTTTGAACATTTAAACTATTTGGTAGTTCTGGCACAGTGAGTGATGTTGGGAGTATCTCACAGATGACAACACGTCATAACAATGAGTGATATCAGGAAATATCTCACTGATAATTTTCAGTATTTTACAGATTAGCGTAAAATAAATTGGGTTTGCTTTTGCACTAAAATATTAACTATTTACAATGACTGCATTTAAATAGAGGGTATTTGATTGTTGAAGTGTGATTACTGATATCAAAATATATCACATCGATAAGTGAGATAATCACTAACATGAAGTGCGAGTCAAAATATTGAATTTTCTCAGTGATGTTTGATGACGATATATTTTGAAATCACTCTCCAACAATCAAATCTTAATTTATACTACCGGTAATTGTTAGATGACAACGGGAAATATCTCACCGACAATTTTCAGTATTTCACCGATTTGTAGAAAAAAGCAATATTCACTAAATGTTTAAGCTTTCTTAATGTGTGACTAAAAACTACTAAAGTTTAGGCAATATTTAATACCTCGTTATAAAACTGAACTTCAAGTGTCTTCCTGAGTTCTTCTGTGGATAGGACACCGATCTCCTCCATACCCGTTACTAAGAGATTATCCCTGTCCACGCTTATGAAAGTTGTTTCACCCTCAATTGAAGAAGCCGCATCTTCCACCTCCAACGGCCTTCCTACAACAATCTCTTGTTGTATTTTCCTGAGTATTTCCACTGGATTGCTTATGTTGTTGTTTTTACAAAAGATAATACAAGCATTTACTGTATCATTTAATTGATCATGGACTTCTCCAAAGACACGTGTTTCGTTTGAGTTCAGAGCTTCATGGGAAAGCCCACTGCTATCCTGCATATGTGTGCCATGCAAGTTGATTTCATGATTTTCGACATGCGAATTCTGGTTCTGAACATCAAGAGAATTTTGAAAGGAGGCTTCATGAGAGTTCTGGGTTTCAACAAAAGTTTCAGAATAGTCAGTCAAAACATAGTTGAAATACTGGTTTTGGCCTTCATCTTCATCTTCATAATCTACTGGTATTTGTTGATCATTAACCACAGTGACATAGGAGCTAATATCTGGCAGTTCCAATAATTGACTGCAATGTCTCACATGATCTCTTAATTCTTGAATAGCAAACGCAACGTGACATTTCTCGCATGCAATCTGCACACTTGGCTCTTTTATAGCCGCAACTATAGGTTCAACAGATAACGAATGTTGAATCGGTCTAACATATATTCTGGCCTGAGGTCCAACATTGATTTTCAAATCATTTGAAGTCCATGGGGGAGGAATTGCAACAAGATTTCGCCCATTTTGCATTGTCCTTAATAGTTCAAAGCCCCCACTTTGTTTTAATTTTGGAAACACTTCGTCACTTTTTAACAAGTCTATTACCTCTTCTTCATTAAAAGTGCTCAACACTTTAACTTTCTTTAGGCCAAGTCCTGTTTTATGGAGAACTTCTTTTTCTGCACAAGATGGTGTCCTTTGTTGCTCAATAGAACTTATACAAAAAAACTGTGCTGTCCAGCTACCAGCCTTATGTTTCTTTCCGACCCTTTGGTTTGCCTTTTGTCTACACAAATTTCGAAATCCAGGAAACATTCTTGAACTAGGGTTGTTGGTGTTGGAAATCTAGAATTGATATGAAAAAATAATTAGTTTAAACTGACTTGTTCAGTGAGAAAAGTTTTTATCAACATACATTGAAATATAACTATATAAACCATTAGAGCTGCATTAATCCGATCCAATCAATCTTAATTCGATTGTGACACCAGACACAGTCCATAAAATTCACAATGCATATCCCTCAATTTTCAATGCAATACGTTCGATATTTTTAGCACCAAACTGTACAGCCAATGGATTTTAAAGCTTAGGAAAATCTGCTGCTTTCCAAGCTATGAGTTCTTTGCTATATGATTTATATTCTTTTAAAATTGTGTCGTTTCATTTATTTATGATTGAATTTCCATTATATGCCTTAATGACGATCTTTGTAACAAGAGCTGTCGGAGAACAGCGAGCTCGACTATTCCACTGCTTATTTAAGTTACTGAGATAATGGACTCTAATGTCTACTAGTTACATGCAAAACATTAAGCACAATTCCTTAAAGGGTGATAATTTGCATTATATGCAGGATAGAGTTATTTAACTTAATTATTTTAATAGGAGTGATAGTTAGGAAGGGATGTATAACATTCAATGGAATGCATTAAGTAGTTAATAAGATATGGACTCTTAATGTAGTTGCACGCAAACCTTTAACCATAATTTCTAAGTAAAAAACCGGCAACAATTTGCATCATCTGCAGGATAGAGTTATCTTAATTGGTTGTGTTTATAGTTGTGAAATTGGGAAAGGTTGTATAAAGTTTCAATACAATGCTTCAAGTTGTTAATGAGATTACACTCTAAATGTAGTTGCAAAACTTAATCCAGAATTTCTAAGTCCAAAAAGGGCCATAACTTGTCTTGCATAAAATGCTGGATAGAATTATCGTATAAAGTTCCAATGCAATGCAGGAAGTAGTTACTAAGATATGTTCTCTTAACCCTTTCCCTCATATAGACGCTTTCTGACGCCTCTGCAGCAGACGGCCTTTTGAAAACATAGTGACAAAAGAAGAAATTGCACAAAACATGCAATTTCTCCTTTTACCACAATGTTTTCCACTTTTGGTCATAGGTTATCCATTCAATTATGGAGATTTTCTATTTTTTGACAAAATACGTTCAAAGTTGTCTGCTGTAAAATTGCCATATGAGGAAAAGGGTTAATGTAGTTGCATGCAAAACTTTAACCAGAATTTATAAGTCCAAAAAGGGCCATAACTTGAATAAAATGCAGGATAGAGTTATTTAACTTGAAAATCAACATAGGTGTGATAGTTGGAAAGGGTTGCATAAAGCATGAAGTAAATACTAGGATATCGACTTTTAATGTAGTTGCATGCAAAGCTTTAACCAAATTTCTAGTTAAAATAGGGCCATAAACTGCAAAATATACTGAATAGAGTTATCATACTTGATTGTTTACATAGGTGTGATGGTTGGGAAGGACTGTGTAAGGTTTCAATGCAATGCTTTAAGTAGTTACTAAGAGATGGTCTCTTAATGTAGTGTATGCAAAACTTTAATCAGAATTTCTAAGTAAAAAAAGGGCCATAACTTGCATAAAATGCAAGGATCAAGTTATCATACTTGATAATCTACATAGGTGTGATAGTTGGGTAGGATTGTATAAAGTTTCAATGCAATGCATCTAGTAAATACTGAGATATGGACTCTTTAATTTAGTTGCACGCAAAACTTTAACCAGAATTTCTAAGTAAAAAAAAGGGCCATAATTTGCATAAAATGCAGGATAGAGTTATCTAACTTGATAATCTACACAGGTGTGATAGTTGGGTAGGGTTGTAGAAAGTTTCAATGCAATGCATCAGGTAAATACAGAGATATGAACTCTTAATTTAGTTGCACACAAAACTTTAACCAGAATTTCTAAGTAAAAAAAGGGCCATAACTTGCATAAAATACAGGATAGAGTTATCTAACTTGATAATCTACATAGGTGTGATGCTTGGGTAGGGTTGTATAAAGTTTCAATGCAATGCATCAAGTAAATACTGAGATATGGACTCTTAATTTAGTTGCACGCAAAACTTTAACCAGAATTTCTAAGTAAAAAAGGGCCATAACTTGCATAAAATGCAGGATACAGTTATCTAACTTGATAATCTACATATGTGTGATAGTTTAGTAGGGTTGTAGAAAGTTTCAATGCAATACATGTAGTATTTAAGTACTTGCATGCAAAACCTTAACCAAAGTGTGACGTGGACGCCGACGCCAGGGTGAGTAGTATAGCTCTCATATTCTTCGAATAGTCGAGCTAAAAATGTAATTTTGTTCTCGGATGAATGCTGGAAAACCGCTATTGCTCCATATCAATACCACATTTGCCCGCATCAAATATAGAAGGCCTTTGAAAACACTGTGTAGGAAGATTTAAGGCTGCTCGTAATGAGCAATCTTTACTCTTCCTGCATTGTTTTCCACTTTTTCAGTAATGTAATCATAATTCACCCATTATTGATAAGTGTTGAATTAATGCTTTAAATTTTGAGTCCAATAAAATTCTTATGGAGGAAAGATTTAATTGAATGTCATTAAATAATATAGCTCATACCTGTAATTATGAGAATTCCTAACTCATTATTATTATAATCCATAATCACCCTTAATTAAGTTAATAGTCCCCATCGAGCCATTACACAACTTGGTTTTAAAAATGGCTCTTTGAGAACTTGAAAGAGAGGACAGTGTGCAATGACGACACAAATATGTTGATTGGCATACATGCCATAAAGGGACATGTCATGTCAGCCACTTGCAGAGTATTTGTGTGGAGTACAGTTGGTTAAAATCCCAGGAAGCATGGTAATAGGGTAACTGACTGCTGTATATAACTGAAACTTTGTTGAAACAGCATTAAACCCCACTCAAACAAAAACCCTTTGCTCCATAGTACAGCATTTTCCCGCACCCAATACAGAAGGCTTCAAAAACAGTAGGGAGAGTTCAGATTGCTTGTCACAAGCAATATTAACTCTTCCTGCATTGTTTTTCACTCTGTTGAAGTAAATGTAAACATAATTCACCCATTACTGATAAGAAGTGAATTAACCCTATGCTCCATAATACCACATTTTCCCGAACCCGATACAGAAGGCCTTTTAAAACAGTGTAGGAAGAATTCAAAATGCTCGTAGTGACTACACTGTTTTCACTCTGTCAGTACATGTTTTAAATTTTATAGCTCAGGGGGTAAAGGAAATCGCCCTGTAAGCGGGCGGTCCCTCGTCCCGGACTGGCTGCATATTTTTCAATGTCTGGTTACATTTGGCACCCAACAGGGGGCCATGACTAGACTGTAGGTGCTTTGGGATCGTACCACAAATGATCTATAGGTGTATCAGATTAGAAATTCAAGGATGAATACTGTTGTTCTGGGGGTGTATGTAACTATGTGTAGTTGGTAACCTACTCCAGATGAATATGTGCAAGCGGCCTGGTTAGCTCTGTCGGTACAGCAATAGCCCGGAAAGCGAGAGACTTATGTTTTCAATTTGGATGAGTTAAAGAAAATGGTTAATCACTTACTGTAATCGACAGACTGTCAGTTTAATATATATAGGTATAATTCCGTTTTATTATGGTTCAGTTATATTGGTCTCTGTAAATTTGAAATACGTGAGTAGTCCAGATTTATTACACAACACAGCTGACTCGCGTTAAATATACATGTTACACATTTATCGAGGGGTTGTCTAAGTACAGTGTGTGTATAGGGATTTTCTCAAAGTTTTCGGGCATAAGTTGGAAATTCCGGACGTTCAAAATTGTCCAGTCTTTAATTTCTGGACGTTTCTTTGAACTTTTTGGGAAATATGGTAGCCGTACCTGTTATGGTTCAAAAGAAGTGGTCAAGGTTAAAGTTTTTTTCGACAGACAGACAGGCCAAAAACTAGATGCCCACCGAATCGGTGATTCATGAAAATATGGAAGCCGTACCTGTAACGGTTCAAAAGGAGTGGTGAAGGTTAAAGTTTTCTTTGCCACAGACAAAGAAGTTTTCAAAATGTAGGTCAAAGGTCAAGGTCGCAAGGTGAAAAATGTTGTTACTGACAGAAAGGTCATGTCACAAGGAATACACATGTGAAATATGGTAGCCGTACCTGTTATGGTTCAAAAGTAGTGGTGAAGGTTAAAGTTTTTTTCGACAGACAGACAGACAGACAGGCCAAAAACTAAATGCCCACCGAATCAGTGATTCCGGGGGCATAACAATATCTACGAACCTCTAGTTTCGCGCTTTCTCGTAGGCGTATCCGTTCTCCAATTGTACTTATTCCCAAACGGGTCAAATCCTCATCAGTCATCGAGCAAATGATGTTTGGTTCAATCTTTTCCTTCAGAAAAGTGTCTGTAAGTGCCGGCAATCCGGCACGCGAAAGAATTGCGGAAATTTGCCCGCTACATATTGTGTCGCTTTCCGCCATTTTGAATTGTGGTTTCGCGCCAATAAAAGTTCGTCAACAACATAACGTCGTGTGAACATAATACCATACTTGTTTAACAAGATGGTACAGTCAGAGAACAACATGATCGTTTGACATAATAACACGTCATATTGACAAGATAGCATGGCACTTTGACAAAATAACATGACCGTTTGACATAATAACATGTCAGATTGACAAGATAGCATGACACTTTGACATGATAACATGTGCGCTTGACATAATAACATGTTCTATTGACAAGATAACATGTGCGCTTGACATAATAACATGTTCTTTTGACAAGATAGCATGACAATTTGACATAATAACATGACCGTTTGACATAATAACATGTCAGATTGACAAGATAGCATGACACTTTGACATGATAACATGTGCGCTTGACATAATAACATGTTCTATTGACAAGATAACATGTGCGCTTGACATAATAACATGTTCTATTGACATGATAGCATGACACTTTGACATAATAACATTAATGGTTGACATAATAACGTGTCCTATTGACAAGATAGCATGACGTTTTGACATAATAACACGTCATATTGACAAGATAACATGACCCTTTGACAACACGTCACACTGACAAGATACCATGACACGTTGACATAATAACATGATCGTTTGACATAATAACACGTCATATTGACATGATACCATGACACTTTGACATAATAACATGATCGTTTGACATGATAACACGTCATCTTGACAAGATAACACGTCATCTTGACAAGATAACACGTCATTTAGACAAGATAACATGACACTTTGACATAATAACATGAGAGTTTGACATAATAACACGTCATATTGACAAGATGACATGGCACTTTGACATAATGACATGAGCGTGTGACATAATAACATGTTCTATTGACATAATGACATGTTCTATGGACAAGATAGCATGACACTTTGACAAAATAACATAAGATATCTCAACATAAGACAGCTACGGCGTTCCATACGTTTGCACTAATCTGCAGGAGACGTCTTTTTAAAACATCTTGTTAACTATACATGATTCAATGAGAAGTCTTGTAGTTTTGAGGTGTTCCATATACGAAAACATTGTTAGAAAACACACTCTCTGGATTATTCGGTTGTTTGACTCCAATTAACACACAACGCAATTTTATCTCACCCTTCTGCACTAATCTGCAGTAGACGACTTTTAAAACATCTTGTTAACTATATGGAACACCTCAAAAATACAAGACTTCTCATTGAATAGAGTTGAAAACATTGTTAGAAAATACACTCTCTGGGTAATTCGGTTGTTTGAAGCAAATTTACACGCAACGCAATTTTATCAAACTCGTTTGCACTAATCTGCAGGAGACGTCTTTTTAAAACATCTTGTTAACTATATGGAACACCTCAAAAATACAAGACTACTCATTGAATAGAGGTGAAAACATTGTTAGAAAACACACTCTCTGGGTAATTCGGTTGTTTGACTCAAATTTACACACAACGCAATTTTATCTAACCCTTTTACAATAATCTGCAGGAAACGACTTTTTTAGTTAACTATATAGAACATCTCTAAACATACAATACTACTTATTGAATAGAGATGAACACATTGTTAGAAAAGGTAAAAAAAAAAGTTACATATAAGTGTCTGCATGTGTGAAAGGTTTCACTCGATCAGTAACTGGACTTAAATATTTATGTTTTACAATTTGGCCTGACGAATTTCCCCCCGGTGCCCGCATGCAGAGATGTGATGCCTGGTGATTACATACATGTTTAAGTAGTGTCCGACCATAGACCCGGGCTTTCACACCTCGACAGCAGACACGTTTTGGGAATAAAGAATGTCGGAACATGATTATCCCTTTTCTACATACATACGTTTTCTGACGCCTCTGTAAAAGACGATTTTAAAAATATTTTGGCAAAGAGATGGAATTACTCATAATGAGCAATTTCTCCTTGTTTACCCAAATGTGTTCAACTTTATTAAAAACTTGTTCTTTCCTTCATGCATAGATTATTTCGATATTTGAACTAAATTTTTTTTTTTAATAAGTCGTCTGCTGCAGATTTATTGTATGCACTGAACAATACAGTTTTCATTAAAAAACTTAAACTCAAACCCTCACATTTCTATTTCGTATATAACTGTTCTAATCTATGTAGACATTTCAACTTGATGGTGTCCACTATTCTCGTCCAATGATGTCGTTTCATTTCATGGAAATATAACATTTCTATTTCGTATATAACTGTTCTAATCTATGTAGACATTTCAACTTGATGGTGTCCAATATTCTCGTCCAATAATGTCGTTTCATTTCATGTAAATATAACATTTCTTTTTCGGGTATAACTATTTTACTGTTCTAATTTATGTAGACATTTCAGTTTGGGTGGAAGTTTTCTTCCCAAGAGTATGGTATAGTCCTCCAAGCTATGACCGTTACGTGACAGATTATGTAGAACAACATCCAAGTAGGTTAGAAGTACCTGGAATGTTTTACTACCGACGTAGAAAAATTATATATAACTTCAGGCACATGATATTAACTCTTTCGCTGCAAAAGCTAATTAAAGGCTTTTGCAAACAATGCAGATTTCGGGTGAGCCAGCTCGTAACGAGCTGTCTCACCTGAAATCTGCATTGCTTGCCATTTAGACTTTAATAGTAAATGAAAAATGGTGTGGTCCAATTTTTAACATTGAAGAGACGACTTTGTGAGGATCAGCATTGAACGGGTTAATAACATTAAGGGTAAAACTCATTTAGAATTGTGAGACTTTGATGTGTCGTTAATTACAGGTGCACATTATAAAATGGTACAAACTGCATCTAAACAGAAAATGGGGATATCTAATCCTTTCCCTCGTTGAAGACAGTGGTACAGAGGTAGAGCACCGGCCTCTCGTACCAAAGGTCCCGGGTTCGAGTCCCGAGATGAGCGGGTTCTGACTGGGATCTTTTTCGCACAAACGGCGCGAGTACTGGTTAAGTTTCCAGGAAGCAGAAATTGAGCGTGATTGATACAGAGATATATCTGTGATCAATGTAAGCTGAAAGTTTGTTTCGCAATCGATGTAAACTAAATAGGTTTAAACTAACCATTTCCTGATGATATCATTATGCTTTTATGAGTCGTCTTTTTCCAAAACGTCGCAAGGAAGAAAGGTTTTATGTTTAAGCATGTTTGACGCAATTGAAACAAAATGTGGCAAGTATGCGAGACTACTCGTTATTATAGTAATTTCTTCTTTTTCCAGTTTGTAATATATATATATATAACCCGCTAAAAATATCTTGGCTTTAGTAGATACAATTATGAAAAACTGAAAAGTCCAGATTCATATCACCTATTAGTACCAGGAACCAAATAGAAGAATATAATTTCAATATTGGTTGGGACAAAATCGCCTGTTTGTCCAATTCTTTACAAACTTACCACGGTGCTTTATCATAGTTACACTGTTTAATGTTTAATTTCTTTTTAACCCTTTCCCTCATACGATAATTCTGCAGCAGACGACTTTGAACGTATTTTGTCAAAACATAGAAAATCTCAATAATTGAATGGATAACCTATGACAAAAAATGGAAAACATTGTGGCAAAAGGAAAAATTGCACGTTTTGTGCAATTTCTTCTTTTGTCACTATGTTTTCAAAAAAGCCGTCTGCTCCAAGGGCGTCAAAAGGCGTCTATATGATAGAAAGGGCTAAACAAAGTTCACTATGATATTTGTTATAATTCCGTTTTCTCTTGGAACAGAAAGAAGTGCTGTTATCTTATATTGTTCATTTATTCAGTGGTGTAAATTGAGCCCGCGGCTCGGTTTTCTAACCCTTAGTCCGCCGAAATATCTGCAACCGATATCTTTACCCCTCATTTTTTTTACAAATTCTCAAATATTTATTGGCCATTCTATATTACATATTAACAGGCATCGAAAAGAGCGGATTAAGCTTAGACTGCACTCATATACATAGGTTGACGTTAGTCTGCCTCATCGCAAATGCTGTTTAAAACCATGTATAGCAGATTATCAAATAATGTTAAAAATGCCTATTTCTTGTTAAGGGTTAAATAACATGTACATATTAACATGGTAATAATATCGCAACAGATATGTTGACAATGATCATAAAACGATCACGTAAATGATTATAATCGACCCTGTCATATTTGTTATCAAGGTTGATAATTATATCAACTTAAATCGGTTTGACAATTCACAGATGATTGAACATGTTCAGTTCATTTGCAGTTATGTAAGGTCACCGGCCTATATACATACAGCTTATGAAATTCCAATTCTTCCACACAAGCTTATTTATTATGTACATGGCGTACTCTGATAATCAACATGATAACACGTGACATGCGGCTGGTTTAGAATATTTGAGCCGTTCCACGATAAAACCAACATTATAGACTCTGCGTAAAGTATCGACTCGGATCAGCCTGCGCAGTCCGCGCAGTCTAATCCGGTAAGACACTTTTCGCCTCCTGTGGATTTTCTTTTTCAGGAATCATTACGTTATATCTCTATCCCCCTTAGACGGAATGTGTCTGCCCGGATTATTTTGCGTGGACTGTGCACGCTGATCTGGGTCGATACATTACGCAGAATCCATAATGTTGGTTTTCTAGTTGAACGGCTCGTATATAGATGTACAATGCATTACCTAATGACATGTTTACGATATGAACTAAGCAAGTTCGCGTTTTTCCAGCATGGCATCTGATCTTGATCTTTCATGTTTGAAGTAGAAGACCTCTTAACCATTGAAATGGCTTCAATTATCATTTGCGAAGCATGCAAAGCAACAGCGGCTTGCAAATTCGTCAAGTCTGGACACTAATTGTCATTGTGATTCCCGGCAATTACAATTTCGTAATTATACAAGAAGTCAAAGACATTAAAGGACACAGTTGGTAACGGCCAATCCGCAATACTTACACTTCTACTAAGAATATGTTCGAGTTAATATTGGCATTTTAATGTATTACGTCACACCAGATATACAAATTAAGTAGTAATAATCGAGAAATATGGAGTTGAAGTCGGAACTCTTTAGCTTCCGTATGTCGTGTGTACACAATGTAATTCGGCGCAGATTTATGCACGCGCGTGACGTCATTCTATTTTAGGTGAGGTCATTCATGAATGGGCTTTTGTAATTTTGTATGTTATTTATTAAAACTAGTTAAAATCAATGTAGATTTACCTGAAACCCTTATTTTACATGCAAGATAAATAGAATATTACGTCCCTGACGTAAGATATGAACTTTATCAGACTCGGCCGTGAGAAAGGATAATTGTCTCGCCAAAGGCTCGCCAATTATCAATTCTCCCAACCTCGTCAGATAAAGTTCATATCTTACGTCAGGGACATAATATTCTCTATATATCTTTCCCACATATGAAAATAATCTGCAGCAGGCGACTTTGAAACCACTCGGACAAAACTTTAATACATCTCTATAAATGAAAATATACTTTTTGAATAGAGTTGAAAACATTGTGGCAAAAGGAAATGATGCTCTTTATGAGCTATTTCTTCTTTTTATCAGAAATGTTTTCAAAAGCCGTCTACATCAGAGGCGTCAGAAAGCATCTGTATGTGGGAAAGGGGTAAGGCAGGATAAGAGTTGTTATTGTGAATTCCGATATATATAGAACCTGTAAATAGCACACTATGAAACAATACGGAATCTCTTGTCTTGGGTAGCTAGCTATAACACGTTTTGCATTGCAATGATTTTTGTTTGTTTGTCACTAACCTCATACTGATGTATCTCCTGCAGTATGTTACAAAACACAACATTGTAGCGATTAGATGGTGCATCCCGTGACTGTGCGATAATTAATGTCTAGTTCATACAAAAGACCAAATCGTATTGCCGACCTTCTTCATGTACTTAATGCTACGGCAATAGCAGAAGAACTGATGAGATGGCGTTACGAAACATGTTTAATGTACCTAAGAAACGTCGTTATACTGGTATAATTGAAATATTGTTAAATAACGTATGGACATCCAGTTCATTGTATAGGTCAACAAATACTGCCATCTAGTTAGAACGGCCCTTCGGTACTTTACGACAAGCGAAGTCGCTCACAAGGCCGCACGTTTGCTCAAATCGTCGTTGGTTGCCATATAGCCGTACTTACATTTTGGATGTCTCTGGATAAAGTCTATGAAGACAGAATGTTATTACACAACTATAATATAAATGTAGGATCATCATTAACATGAACATCACAGAGGGTCTGATTCCTTGTAGAGGAGTTCTAGTTAGAAAACGGGCACACATACGGTCACAGCTCTGTCCTCATGGTCCTTTTTTTCTTTTTCTAGAATTACTGTTGACAATTAATTGATAAATAGTTCTGATCTGAAAGCGTCAATTGTGTTCCAAGATTCAAATGGGCCAAACAGTAAGAGTAAGTTGGGATGGAAGCGAGTTTACTTTCGAAGTATGGTGTGTAGATTTCTGATGTATGATTGATTGATAGCTGTTTCTACCATCTTGTGTTAGCGTAATGCCGGAAAACCTTATTAGACGTTGGTAGTATTCCTATAATAAATTCAGTATAAAGACTGACAATTTAAAATTCGACATTTTATGACATATATGGCTCAAAACATGCCACAGGCTCCTATGAACCAATCATAAGTCTGTTACGATATCGAGGGCTTGGCGTGAAACGGTTGTAACTAAAATTGGTATTTTTTATACCAAGGTTAATCACCTCGCCATAAAGTCTTTATAATCGTTAAATCATTTTTCTTTGTAAACAATGGAAATTTAGGTGCCATTGCTCGTTCCGAGCAATGGCACCTAAATTTGCATTGTTTACAAAGGGGTCAAAATTGCCCCTAAAACATGGTTTTCAAAATAGATTTTAGTTACAACCTTTTCACGCCAAGCCCTCGATATGTGAACATTCAAAAGACATATGGCACAGAGCATTATGCGTGAACATTGTTCCTTACCAGCACCTCCCTTTAAATGGTTGATTCATCGTAACAATCTATACATATTCATAGGTAATACACAACTAGATTTATATAATGAGATTTTAATGGAATCCTATCTTCGGTGTATAGCAGTCGGTAAGAAATGCTTCATTTGCGTATTATTCTGTTGAATGAACTGTATTTCTTTTAAGAAAAGTATATAAACATTTCAAAACGGTTTTTAAAACAGACATGAGAAGTGATCCTATATTTCAACATGTGTCGCGGTAACAATACGAGTTAGTGTTTGTAATTATCCTTTTAATCCCGTCTTAGGGATAATGATGATTATTAACGTCAAATATTCCTAATATATTTAATCTACACGGCAGAAAACGGCGGTTTGCCTTTCATCAATCAATCAATCAATCAATCACTGAATCCAAGTGGAAGGCATATTTCTCCACGAATGACTAACAGTACAAAGGTGAGACTTGTACGTTTACTTTGAATATACCGAATTCGTGAAAGAAACGGGAGTTCGATGATAACAAAAACCCTTTCTCGGTGCTCACGGATTCGGGGATGACATTACCACTGATATATGTCAATACTGATAATTTGACCACAGCACGCCGAAATTAAACAGACATATTGTAGAAAGCAACGTAAAACTCATTTCGAACAGAAAATAATCACTCCACTTAGGTCATCGTAGACGTATTTTAAGCATCTGCAGAATATTTCTTTTGACAACATTTAGGCAAAAGGAAATATGCCCATGATGAGCAATGCCTCTTTAAATCACAATTGTGTCAACTCTATTCAATAATGACACTTAAATTGAACCCTTTCCCACATACAACAAATCAGCATAAGACACCTTTAAAAACTTGGTGACAAAAACATAAAAGTTAGCTTAATTGTTAAATAAAGATGAAAACATTGTGGCCAAAGGATAAATTGCTCATCATGAGAAATTTCAACTTTGGCCACACTATTTTCCAAAAGACGTCTGCTGCTATTGAGTCAAAATGCGTCCGCAGGTTGGACAGGGTTAAAGAGTTCTTCCATAGTTATGCCGAGATGTTTTCAAAACGTGCAATTTCTCCTTTTGCCACAATGTTTTCCACTTTTAGTCATAGGTTATCCATTCAATTATGGAGATTTTTTATGTTTTGACAAAATATGTTCAAAGTCGTCTGCTGCAGAATTGTTGTATGAGGGAAAGGGTTAAGGAATGTCGCCTCTGCAGCAGACGGCTATTTGAAAACATAGTGACAAAAGAAGAAATTGCACAAAACGTGCAATTTCTCCTTTTGCCACAATGTTTTCCACTTTTAGTCATAGGTTATCCATTCATTTATAGAGATTTTCTATGTTTTGACAAAATTTGTTCAAAGTCGTCTGCTGCATTTGTTTTATGTGGGAAAGGGTTAAAAGGTAAATGGACCAGCTTATTGGTTGAGTGCAAATGTGTATCTACTTCACACAAAGTAACTCCTATATCTACATAATACAGTTGTTGTCGAAGGATCAACGAAATAAATGACCCAGTAATGTAATATGCCAAAGTTCAAAAGATATGCATCAAAGCTAGTAGAGAACAAACAAATAAATTGTGACAGCATTCTAAACATATTTGATGATGAAAAAAAAGCGACACACTTTAAGAGAATGTTTATGACTTGCTGTCACTTTTAATAGATAGACTTGTAATTGATAACCATTTAACTTCTGAAATACTCAGACATATTCGATTACCTTAGATGACCAGTTTACACTATATTAGTCGGGGCAAGACAAAAAGCATGCGACATCATTGATACACACAGAAACAATCACAAGATGCCAAGTTTGCCATCTCGTATTCATTCAATCCTAAATTGTTCTAAATTATAATTTTGATTGACAAAGTACAATTTGATGAAACCATCAGGAATATCCCTATGTGTGCTTTTCACATTCGAAAGATATATTTTCTTTACGAAAAATGAATAAATTGAAGTTGGTTTATGAATATAGACACTGCTACATTCATCAAGATCTATAGACAAACGTTTATTCAATATAATTTTGCATTGCTCTAAGAAGTAAACTTTATGAAATTCGACCAGTGTAATTCGAGATCAGCATGTGAATCAACAATCGGATCTGCATTGTTCGCAAATTATTTACATGAACGTTCTAGACATCTTCTGATTAACAGTTGTCACTAATTTGCGCGAAAAGATCTGTCCATATATGCATTCTTCTTTATATGAATACACTAACACAATAGGATTAATTGATTGATAGGGGGTGAATACCGTTCACAACAATTGTTCAGTCATCACGGCGGCCAGTTCACCTACACACTCGTCACAGTGACGTTTGTCAAACGTTGGAAAGAATTTGGGCCGAGCTAGGATTCGAACTCACAATCCCTCACGCTATAGCAGCATCAACCGTAAAGTGAACTACACTGAACTCAACTCACTTTTATTTGGAAAGTCAGCGCATGAGTACCATTGGCCATTTACAAGTATATATACACGTAAAGAATATGGCTCAATGACGCAAAAAATACAATAATTTACATAATACATATAAAATTATAAAGACATACTAAGATAAATTCGAATATGAAAATATAGTACATTAATGTTGAGGCAATTAATACTATTTGTTATTGTATAGCTTATTGTATGTTTAACATGCAGTAAATCAGTTAAGAAGCTTTCATGAAGTCTACGGCGAATCATGTAGATTTAAACTCGGTATATGCATTGGCTAGTCCGATTCCGATAACCAAAATAACCCGTCAGTGTTCCTGTAGTTTTACTCATCTGAGCTCATACTAACACTTGAAGACGAAGTGTTGTTGATATTTTAAAACATTTTTCATGGCCGAAGACCGTTCACTGTACGTTAATTAAACGAATCTGTTTTTCATGACACAGTGGACATTACAAACCTGGCATAATTGTGGGGTTTTGAAGCATTGGCCATTTTCAACTCTTTTAACCCGGGAGTAAAATACTGTATATGCTGCTAGTCAATTCCGGGTTGCTTCAACTTTGTTTCATTTTCGAGCAATTTGTAGTCGTCGAAAAGGAAGATACGTATTTCTCTGGCAAGTCAGGGATTATTACATATGTACTTGTACTTGCAAACGTTTTTCCCATCCATTGTAATAAGTCAACAAGTGGATTTATTTATTTCGTATTGCACTTTTACAGCTATATTTATCCGTAACCGGATTAATTTCAGCTACTGGTGTCAGCGCTCTTGAATGTATACACGTTATTGTACATCTAGCGATTTGGGATCTCAATTCATCTGCGTACAGTGAAGACTCGGCCGAACCCATGCATCCGCGAGTCTCACCAGAACGTTTACGGTTCATCTACATGTTATATAGTCATAGATGGGTCTATTGACAAACAACTAGAATTGTAGATTTCATATTTTATTTAAGTCTCATCCATGTACAATCATATATATTTACATGTATTGTTAAAATAATATTACAAATAAAAAGCACATGTCCTTTCATAAAATGAAATACAAGAGACTGTCATACGTATAGTATGTAAAACATCAATATCTTACACATATCACAAGCATGTATATATATGGTACAATAAAGACTCGGATGTTTATTTCGTCTTGAATATAATAAAAAGTGAAGAAAGTCAACCCCGAAGGATAAAATGTGCACAAACGCACGCAAAAGAATTGTTTTTAGATGCCTTTCAGTTTTACGAACCCGTGCATCCTAAAGCATCACCAGAGCCTTCACCGTCCACCTAAATGCTATATAGTCATATATGGGTCTTTTGACAAACAACTAGAATTGTACGTCTTTCAGTTTTACGAACCCGTGCACCCTAAAGCATCACCAGAGCCTTCACTTTCCACCTAACTGCTATATAGTCATATATGGGTCTTTTGACAAACAACTAGAATTGTATGTCTTTCAGTTTTACGAACCCGTGCATCCTAAAGCATCACCAGAGCCTTCACCGTCCACCTAAATGCTATATAGTCATATATGGGTCTTTTGACAAACAACTAGAATTGTACGTCTTTCAGTTTTACGAACCCGTGCATCCTAAAGCATCACCAGAGCCTTCACTTTCCACCTAAATGCTATATAGTCATATATGGGTCTTTTGACGCACAACTAGAATTGTATGTCTTTCAGTTTTACGAACCCGTGCATCCTAAAGCATCACCAGAGCCTTCACTTTCCACCTAAATGCTATATAGTCATATATGGGTCTTTTGACGAACAACAAGAATTGTATGTCTTTCAGTTTTACGTCAGTTATCCCTTTATACGATCCCGTTACGGAGAGTTAATAAAACCCCAAAATATCTACACGCGGTTTATATTAATTCCGAATGTTTGCTGACTGAGGTGCGATTTATTTTTTTATTAAAGTCGAAATAGCATGATAAGCAAAACGTATTTTTAATCGCTAAAAGCGATAGACTTTTGCGTTATAATAAACATAATATGAGCCGTCCCGCGAGAAAACCAACATTTTGGCCTCTGCGTAATGTATCGACCCAGATCAGCCTGCGCAATCCGCGCAGACTGATCCGGGCCGACACATTCCGTCTCTGGGGGGGATAGAGGTATAAAGTAATGACTCCTGAAACAGAAATTCCACAGAAAGGCGAAAAGTGTCTATCCGGGTAAGCCTGCGCGGCATGATTAGGCTGATCAGGGTCGATACTTTACGCATAGACCATAATGTTGGTTTTCTCGAGGGACGGCTCAAGTTTGCCCATGAAGGAAAACGTCTTTTCACAAGGCTCTAATTTGGTCTTTAAAACGCACACTTTTACAATCATAAAACTACTTTTCTTTCTGTAATATTATAGCATTGAAATCTTCCACCAACGACCTATGACTGCTTATTAAAGATATCTCATTTAATACGTTTTCCCTTTTCTTATAGGTGCAGACTTCTGCTACCAAAATAAAAATAAAACTTAACAGTGACTATCAAATTGCTAACCTGGTCGTTTAGAATCACAACGACAACACCGCACTTTCCATAGAAATGAAATATTCGAACCCCTGATTTTCGTTGAGGAATCACCACTTCTGTATAAGAACCGCAATAAACGAGTTTAGCTGCGAATGTTCCTGTTCTGCACTTACATTCAGTGTGTATTTGAGGTTCTGAAATTCTTTTTTCAATCCTTCAAAACCTATGTTGTTTGTACTCAAAATAATGGTCTCGCTAAGACAATTCGTATGAGTACCAACGGTTCATGGTTTGGGTGGGAAATACGAGAAATAGTTTGGAAAAGGCTTCTTTATTTTATATAGGCGTTTGAGCCTGGGTAATATATCGCACATAGGGTGAGGGATTAATGGTATATTTAGTAGAGGTTCAAAAAGTCCTGACCTATCATTATCTCCATTGCTTACTCAAATTGTGTAATTAATTATTGGACTGTTAAACGTTTGATGTGCGTTAATGTGGCAGTAGTCACCCTTCTCTTAACACAAACACCTATGTTCGATAAACGTTCATAGGTTTAATAGAAACATTTTGGAATAGGTAGCCACGTTTCATTACCAACACGACTACATTTCTTAACAGCGAAATCTTTAAGAATTCTGAACACGTCTCGAATGATAGCAGGGGAAGATTAATTTCCGTGAATTACGAAGCTCGGAATAGCTCATAACTCGTGCGTTATGAACAGTGTTAACTAGCCTCAAATTAATAGCTACTCGTTAAAATTTTGAAACCTTATTAGTTTTCTTTCTATGGGGAATAATATGCCATACTTCCCGTTGTAAATATCATTAATCCGTCACATATTTCATGTTTCAAACTTGTTTTAGAAGTCTGTATTATAGAACATTGATCTCGATTCCGTAAACGCCCATCTAACCTCAATTGATACCTATTTAACCCTTTCCAACATACAACAAATATTCAGGAAGCGATTTTGAAATCTGTTAATCAAAACATGGAAACTATCTTTAAATAAGAGTACAATGACTAAATAATCTTGAAAACATTGCGGCAGAAGGAGAGCTTGCTCATCATTATAAGCAATTTATCTTCTTGCCGCAAAGTTTTCAAAAGTCGGTTGCTGCAGATGTTTTAGAAAGTGTATGTATGCGGAAAAGGGTTAACACTATCAACAGAAGGAAGTTAGTAAAGATGTTGCTGATGAACTGACACTGGAATTAAATCCGAAGTTCTCTTCAGCTTAGTTCTAGCATGTTTTAAATGATGCTGTTTTACTCTAATCCACCCATACTTTAAACCGGAACTGTGAACAGGGGCGTAGCTTGGCAATAATCAATGTGTAGGCCGTCTCGTGAGCAAATTAACATTGTGGACTCTGCGTAAAGTATCGACCCTGATCAGCATAATCATGCTACATAGGCGTACCCGTGTATACACTTTCCGCCTCCTTTGGATTTTCTGTTTCAGGAATAACTACTCTATCTATCCCCCCTTAGACGGAATATGTCGACCGGATCAGTCAGGCTGATCTGGTCGATACATTACGCAGATGTGTATCGCCGCAGCTGCATTTTGGGGGCATTTTTAGAAAAAATGTGCAAGCACGTGCCTACAGTGCCTAAAGGGAGCTACGCCCCTGGTGAACAATACAATCCAAGATGAGCCTTCACATTCACACAGCCTTATCGTAGTCTACACTTTTTTCCGCTTTGCTGTTTTCAATTTGATAGCGGCGAAAAGTGCATAACTACCTACCGGAGAAACGTTTGTAATGGCTGGCCTCCTTGGCGAAGGCGCCCAGGGTTGCGAGTTAGCATTACGACTGACATGCTGGTGTCAGGATACATCGACCAGTAGTACTAGTAACTAAGCTAGAAACGTGATATAACTGAACAATTGTTGAAAGTGGCGTAAAACAACGTCCAATCAATAACGATCTTTTAGACATACATGCATTTGGAGAAGAAATATATGACATCTCTCAGATTATGAATTGCTAAACCCTTTATCACATTCGAAAAATTCTCGACACAAACATTGCAAAGCTCTATAAATGAATGTGAAACTATTGAGCAGGGTTGAAAACATTATGGAAAAACAGGAAAAAATGGTCAATATGACTACGTCGTCCGAATTCGTCTTCTCAGGTGGCGTCAGAAAGCGTCTGTATGTGAGAAAGTGTTAACGTTGGACACTATTATCCACATGCATGTATGTCTAAATTATGGCCCTATTCCACTACGACCACGAATCCCACGAATCACCAAAAATAGCTAAATTTTAGGATTCGTAGATGGATCGTAATCATTTCGCGAAGTTCTTAACTCATACGTATATATTCGTAGTCGGTTCTTGCAATTCTTGAGCGATCGGGAATTCGTGACAAAAGTTTTGAACTGTTCAAAGTTTTGGCCCCGAACTCCACGATTAAAAAAATCGTAGCTTATTCGTAACAACTTCGTAGTGCGTTCTTGGGCATCGTAACTGAAACGTCATCGATTCGTAGGTAATCGGGTGTATTCGTAACTCATTCGGGGGATCTGTGAACACGTGACTTGACCGCGAATCGACTACGAATTCGTCACGAATCCCACGAATACACGCCGACACAGGTACGAAACAATTGAGAACTATCTACAGAATCAGAATAGCTCACGAATCAGCTACGAACCTGCTAGGAACCTCCAGAACCAGTCACGAAACAGACACGATTCCCGGCGTAATGTGTATATAAAGGATTTTAATATTGATTTTATGTCATTAGTTGCATTACGATCATCACGAAATCCACGAATTATAAGATGCCGCCAAGAAAAGCTGTACGCAAGGGCAAAGGAAGAGGAAAAGCCAGGGAAGTTGGAGAAGAAGACATCCCTCCCAGAGCAGCTACCCCTCCACCTACGGATGGTCAAGTGGCTGATCAGTCAGTGCCCGCTGCTGATGTGACAGATTCAGAAACACAGTCAGTGGCTGCTGATGTGGCTGATGATGAAATGGCACCTTCTTCACAGCCCAAGAGCAAAAAGGCCAGGGTCGTATCCAACCTCACCGACAACGAACAAGAGAATGTGGCCCTCTTCCTTGAAAGGAATGACTTTATCTACAACAAGAGACGAACAGACCACACCTTTGTCTCTAAAAAGAATAAGGCGTGGGAAGATCTTGCAAAGGAAATGAGAAGGGAGGTGAAGGCACTGACATCATTTTTTGAGAGCATCCGTACCCAGTTGGGAAAACTCAGGAGGAAGCAGAGTGGACAGGCAGCTGTTGTAATGACAGACCGCCAAGAGTGGATATGGGCAAGATTCCAGTTTATGGTGCCCCACATCGGACAAGTCACCCGCCGCACAGTTCAGAGCTTCCGGAGTGACGCCGCCACCAGCCAGGATGAGGAGTCCCAGGAGAAGGAGTCCCAGTCTTCAGTGACTACCACATCATCAACCATCACTCCTGTGAGTTCGACTGTGACGGTGTCCAGCACGAGAGGAGCCAGAGGCAGAGTGATGGGGGCCGAAACCCTGCAAACCTGCAAGGAGCGCCAGGACAAACTGTTACATATACTGGAAACCCCTACTGTGCCTCAAGTCCCCCACCCAGAGAGGTTAAAATTCGCGGAATACCTCGGACATGCTTTTCAGAACCTACCCCAGTCCATCTACCGGGACGTACAGAAGGGCATGTTTGACATTATGTACAATGCTGAGAAGCAGGCAGATCAGGAAGCAAGAAGATCAGTACCGGCACAAGCACAAGTACCTCCTCAACAGTATCAGCAGTATCAGCAGTATCAGCAGTGGCAACCAGACCCCTCGCAGTGGCAGTCCACACCGGTAGCTGCAGCTCGGTCGGTGTGGCACTCACAAGAGTCAGCCTGGGTCGACAAGCAGTTACCAGGGTACACCCAGTCCACCAGCCCACAGGAACTGGCTCGTCAGAAGTCCTCACAGACGGGTACCTACACCACATTGGTACCTCCTGCCCAGAGCCAGCAGCCCCGGAGGTCCTCCGGTGCCTCTGCGTCCCAGGACGAAGGGTCCTTCAGCCTGTCTGAGATTCTGATGGACATCGACCCCACAGCAGATGCCACCCCGGTTACACAGACCTCGACTACAACCACTACAGCTTGACGGGCCTACACTCGCGTCGCCTTAGACTGTGTTCATAACTATGTTCTACTTAGACTGTTTGTTTTAGCTGTTTGCTTTTAGTGATTTTTTTAAAATTGTATATGATATGATACAGTTATCATATGAATGAATGAACATATACTTAGATCCAGGTGAGACAGCTCTTGTAGGAGCTGTCTAATCGGCGTCTGCTGTATTTGTGTATAGGGAATATTGCTGATCGGATTCAATGTTTCAAATCAAAGTTATTCGTTTTGTATGGTATACTTAACTCATTATTCCCTATACTATATTTAGATTGTGGCGTCATTGTTCTAGTGTTAGCTACTATACATAATCAAAGACCACGTATTGCATAATGCAAATTGTTCTGAAAACATTATGGGAAATAGAGCATTTGCTCCTTGTTTTGCAAACATTATGGGATTTAGAGCATTTGCTCCTCAGGAGCAAATGCTCTATTTCCCATAATGTTTTCAGAACAATTGGCATTAAGCAATACGTGGTCTTTGATTATGTTTAGTAGCTAAAAATAGAACAATGACTATTTCTCATAGTGTGTTCATATTCAGTTTCAATGTGGATATTTCTTGAATTTCTTTTCGCAGACCGTATTAGAGTGTCAAACAGTTCGGATGCTGATGAGACGCCGAGTTACTCGGCGTCTGATCAGTATCCAAACTATTTGCAATGACGGGTTTTCCACCGGCAGTGAAATAGTTATTCTTTTGTCAATTGATATTCATAGGGGCATTATATAAGAATGAAAAATTATGATGTTATGAGTTAATAAAAAGAACCGTTTTATTGGTAAAAAATATTTATTGGCTCCTTTACTGACTTATCCCGAGAGTAGTGTCTATGCAAACAGTGTGGATCCGCATAAGACGCTGAGTAACTCAACGTATATTGTGGATCCAAGCTGTTTGACACTTAGTCAATATATTTGCCAAAAATTAACTCTTCATCTCATAGAAACCACCTTTGTCTTCTCTGCCGCAGATAACATATGACAAATATGTATAAAACGGAGAAGATGTCGTATTTGTCACCTGTCTTAAATTGCTAAACTGAATTGCGTTTTCGATGACCGCTATAGGCAGGTTTGACTGTACATGTATATCTTTGCTGTTTCGGAGTCGAGGCACATATCCATTGGATGTGTGGGAGATCACCTAAGGTTTAGTCATAACTTGTCATTTTACCATCAGCATATCAAGAGTCATCATTTAATTAATATTCACTCCTGCAAGTCTCTCTTGCCACGGAACTGAACCTGCTTCACTGTTGAAATAGGCTTTAAGATAATCCCTCATAATTTTCCCCTCACGATTGTCTCTGTTGGGGGCCTGGGACTGGGGTATCTCCTCCACCTGTTGGTCTGCCCTCCAGGCACCAGCAATGATATTGTGATCCTCATCCTCCCTGTCCATGTCTGCATTTCCAATGGCAGGGAACCTGATCCTGAGTAAATTGTGGAGAATGACTCCTGTTTCCACCAGTAACCTCACCACATCAGGTCCTTGTTCCATGGTACCCAGGAAGCATCTCCATCTGTTGGCCAGTATTCCAAACCCATTCTCCACCACACGTCTGCCCCTGGAAATTCTGTAGTTGGCCACCATCATGTCATTATCCAGACCCCTCCTGCCATATGGTTTCATAAGGAATGTCCGCAGTGGAAAAGCATCGTCCCCCAGAATGTAGTAGGGTGTGTCTCTGTCATCATTTGGCAGGGGATCGCTGTCAGGGAAGTTGATGGTGCTGTCTTCAATGCACTCTTTCAATTCTGAAACACCAAACAGCTGTGCGTCAGATTGATGACCTTCTCCACCAGTGTCTATCCAGATAAACTTATAATTCGCATCCACTAGGGCCAACAGAACCACAGAAAAGAAGCCTTTGTAATTATAAAACACACTGCCTGAGTTGTGTGGTTTCCTAATGGCTATGTGCTTGCCATCCAAGGCCCCAAGGGCATGAGGAACATTCCACCGGTCATGGAACTGCTGGGCAATGACCTTCCAGTCCTCCTGTGTCCTTGGCAGTGTCATGACCTCGTCCGTCAGCTCCTGTATGATGGCCTGACAGACTTCCTGCACACTCCATACCACTGTGCTGTAGCCACACCGGAAGTCATACTGGAGAGTGTGATAACGGTCTCCTGTGGCAAGATGTCTGAGGGTCATAGCCAACTTGATTCCGGCATCTAGTGATTGTCTCAGGTGGGTGTCCCTCCTCTGGATATACGGATAACTCCTGTTGAGTAGCTCATCAAACAGTTGGGGTGGCATTCTCACATAGTTGGCAAAGGCATTCTCATCTTCCACCCTCAGCTCCTGCATCAGTCTGTCGTAATGACCATACTCTAGCCTTCTAGCCGGTGTCAGCCACGGTCTAACCCACCAACTGGGCGCTCTTCTCCTCCTCCTTCTTCTCAGCAGTCTTCTTCTAGCTATCAGCACCTGTTGTTGATACTCCAATTCAAGAGCAAATATGACAGCTGCTCTTCGTTGAAAATCCATTTTGGTAATGATGCCCACGCAGGGTTGGCGGCCTTTTTATACCTATCTTGAGGTCAAATCCCACAGATTGTCAAGAATAGTCACGAATGCATATGTATTCGTACCTGATTCGTACATGCATTCGGTGTGTTCTTAGCGTAGTCGTAACTGATTCCTAACGTCCGGGCAGTATTCGTAATAGATTCTTATACATCGTAGTCAATTCTCGCGGGACTCCAGCCGAACCAAGCCGAATACCACGAATATTCGTAACTCTATCGTTCATGTATCGTAAATGAATCGTAGAGCGTCACGAATTAGACCAGAAAATTTGCAAAATATCACGAATCCTCCCGAATCCTAAAATTTAGCCACTTTTGGTGATTCGTGGGATTCGTGGTCGTAGTGGAATATGGCCCTATAATATCATTATTGATTGGTTGGTGTTTTACGCAGCATTCAATCATCGTTGAGTTATATCACACGGCGTTTCCGGGGTAACTTACCACTACTACTGGTCCATTTATCCTGACACCTGCACGTCTGTCGTTATGCTAAACCCGCAACCCTAAGCGGCAAGGAGGGCAGCCATTACTACCATTTTTAACAGAACAGAACAGAACAGTGTTTATTTTCTTTTGACGTATACATAGTACATCGTCATACAATCACATACAACGTACAAACTATACATTACATGAATGGACCGTTAGTCTAGATATATTTGAATCTATTGTAATTAGTAGATTGTTGATGTACATCTATTGACCTTATCAGGGAGACGAAACGTATCCAGCATGCATACCATACCGGTAATTACTGACACACAAATTAACATATCGACCATGTTTAACCCTTTTCCCTCATATAGACGCTTTCTGACGGCTCTGCAGCAGACGGCTTTTTGAAAACATAGTGACAAAAGAAGAAATTGCACAAAACCTGCAATTTCTCCTTTTGCAACAATGTTTTCCACTTTTTGTCATAGGTTATCCATTCAATTATGGAGATTTTCTATTTTTTGACAAAATACGTTCAAAGTCGTCTGCTGCAGAATTGTCGTATGAGGGAAAAGGGTTAACGTGTCCAGCATGCATACCATACCGGTAATAACTGACACACAAATTAACATATCGACCATGTGTATATTGACAGCCGTTACATATTGATAAGTCATCATTAAATCATCTTGTGGTTACTATCCGTCATCGCTGCTAATTAATCACTCCAATTAATTAACCCCTACTGCTCGTACGGACTGGTGGAATATGGGCCTCATTGACATTTATGGTTGATAAAAACAGATTTGCTTTTTATTTTTGTTCAATACACATTATCGTAACTGACCTCCAGATATAGCTGAAGTGGATAGTTGTTCACTGTTGATGTCTCGTGAACAAATGTGTTGTATTAGTATCATTTGCATTAAGGGGACTTAGACTTTTCGTCAAAAGCAGGCTTCAAAAACGCATTATAATTAAGATAGATATATATTTAATGTGACTTAATCAAATATTTGTACCTCGTAAAAGAACAGGGTATTATATTATGTAGTCTTGACTCTTGAAGGTCTTGATTGGTTGATTGTTGGGTGTTTTACGCCGATTTCACCATTTGTTCAGTTATATCCCGGAATATCCAGGGCAAGTTACCATTTTGACTTGTCCTTCCATCCTGACATCAACCTTAGTCTTAATGCTAACCCCGCAACCGTGAACGCCAAGTAAGGCAGACATGACCACCATTTTCAAAGTGTTTAGTATGACCCGCCCGGGGATCGAACCCGAGACCTCCTGCACCGACGCGGACGCTCTACCACTACACCACTAAGGCGGCGAAAGGCTATACTTAAAAAGAAACGATGGAGGGCCCTGATTGAATTGTACAGATATACACGTTGATATGGAGATTATTTTTGGTCGCAATTTTAAGAAGTTTAGTTTTACTATTTGGTAGTTAATTTATCTATTAAGGGAAACACATGTCTAAACGTTGTCGTTTAAGATTGATTTAAGCCTTCTTGATTAAACTTTAGCTTATCTGAATTCCAAACAATGACAATACTAATCCGAAAGTTATCGACAACATTACAAGGAAAGAGCTAATGCGACAACTGTAGATGCGGATCAGCCTACGAATCCGCGCAGACTAATCTGGCTCTTCACTTGTCGCCTATAAGTCATAGAAGGTTCAAACAAACTTCTGAAGAAAAAGTTTCTTTTTGGATCATTTATCATGGATGCACAGCCAGATATTTGTTAACATGTGTAATCATTACGTTAAGGTTGGTTTTCATGAAACTCCATTCCAGCAATTGTAATCACTACGCCTCGGGTTATCACGTCATGCTTGATTCATTAAGAGGGCCTTATTTACGTTATTCCAAAGGGATAGTTGCTTACCAGTAGCAAGGCAGCCATTATCTATTAATGTAACAACATTGATCTGAGGTTATATAGTTTGCACCAGAATAAAATGCAGGAGGTATTCTGCTGGGTGCTATTATGTTGCACAATTTTATGAGTGTAATATAGGTATTATTTCACAGAAGAACCAGTGCATGTATTCCGATACTCTACACACGAGCCGTCCCGCGAGAAAACCAACATTGTGGACTCTGCGTAAAGTATCGACCCGGATCAGCTTAAACATGCCGTGCAGGCTTACCCGGATAGAAACTTTTCGCCTTCTGTAGATTTTCTGTTTCAGGAATCATTACTCTATACTTCTACCTCCCCGAGACGAAATAATCTGTCGACCCGGATCAGTCTGTACGGACAGCGCAGGCTGATCTGGGTCTATACATTACGCAGAGGCCATAATGTTGGTTTCCTCGCGGGACGGCCCACATATTTAATAACCACAGACTTAATCATGTTTTCAGTAGCTTTCTGGGCGTTTACCTTCACATACTTATACCAGGTGATTTTAAGTCCATGATTTAACACATCCACTGGGAAAAAGTTCAACATACAGTTTCTGAAATAAAATGACTCCTCGCAATGCAATGAAAAATAAAGTCATTTGTTTGATCGTGTTCCCAATTTCAATGACAAAGTATATAATTCCACTTTACAAACCATTGTCTTATAATTAATGGCATGATAGAAAGCTAATCAATATTGTGGTATAAATGTATCTTAATAGAAATAGCTAAGAATGATATAATATTCGACAATGGCGACACCAAACCTTTTTAGAGATTCCCCTTAAACTTCCCTAAGAGTCGAAACAAACTGCAAACCCTAATCCGCTGTGACAAGGTAAAAATCCCTCGTCGAATGTCATCATACATTCAGTGCATTGGAACAACAGTTAGGGCCTGTCACACGTAAACGTTCCTTGAAATAATATGGTACACATGAAGTAAAATTGCCTTTGAAATAGCACATGCCTAATATTGTCGTACCGTTTCAAATGAAGAATCAGGCTAAAAAGAATTAACGTGCATCATGTGACAAACATAGACGAGCCTATGCTTACCAAAGCCACCACTGGCTGTGTATCAGTGCAGTTGTAACTGGTGTAATCACTAGTTTTGCAATTCTGCTTCCAGGTTAATCAGACAGAGACAGACAGACAGAACATTTTATTGTTGACGTATACAAAGTACATTGTCTAAAAAACATACATATACATACATTAGACATGACAGGAAATACAAACAAACATGATTTATTTGGAATTTATCGGATGATTGAATTAAACATGAATTCAACATGAGAGTGATATAAACATGAATTTAAACATGAGAATGATATAAACAGGAATTTAACATGAGAGTGATATAAACATGAATTCAACATGAGAGTGATATAAACAGGAATTTAACATGAGAGTGATATAAACATGAATTCAACATGAGAGTGATATAAACAGGAATTTAACATGAGAGTGATATAAACATGAATTCAACATGAGAGTGATATACACAGGAATTTAACATGAGAATGATATAAACAGGAATTCAACATGAGAGTGATATAAACATGAATTTAACATGAGAATGATATACACAGGAATTTAACATGAGAGTGATATAAACATGAATTCAACATGAGAGTGATATAAACATGAATTTAACATGAGAATGATATACACAGGAATTTAACATGAGAATGATATAAAAAGGAATTCAACATGAGAGTGATATAAACATGAATTTAACATGAGAATGATATACACAGGAATTTAACATGAGAATGATATAAACAGGAATTCAACATGAGAGTGATATGAACAGGAATTTAACATGAGAATGATATAAACAGGAATTCAACATGAGAGTGATATAAACATGAATTTAACATGAGAGTGATATACACAGGAATTTAACATGAGAGTGATATAAACATGAATTTAACATGAGAATGATATACACAGGAATTTAACATGAGAGTGATATAAACAGGAATTCAACATGAGAGTGATATAAACAGGAATTTAACATGAGAATGATATAAACAGGAATTTAACATGAGAGTGATATAAACATGAATTCAACATGAGAGTGATATAAACAGGAATTCAACATGAGAGTGATTATAAACAGGAATTCAACATGAGAGTGATATAAACATGAATTTAACATGAGAATGATATACACAGGAATTTAACATGAGAGTGATATAAACATGAATTTAACATGAGAATGATATACACAGGAATTTAACATGAGAGTGATATAAACAGGAATTCAACATGAGAGTGATATAAACAGGAATTTAACATGAGAATGATATAAACAGGAATTTAACATGAGAGTGATATAAACATGAATTCAACATGAGAGTGATATAAACAGGAATTCAACATGAGAGTGATATAAACATGAATTTAACATGAGAATGATATACACAGGAATTTAACATGAGAGTGATATAAACAGGAATTCAACATGAGAGTGATATAAACAGGAATTTAACATGAGAATGATATAAACATGAATTTAACATGAGAGTGATATAAACATGAATTCAACATGAGAGTGATATAAACAGGAATTCAACATGAGAGTGATATAAACATGAATTTAACATGAGAATGATATACACTTTGTGAGGATGAGCAATGTATAAATATGAGAGTGTTATTAATCTCGTGTCCCTTAAGACGAGACCGCCAGTGAAAGCAACAATTGGAGACATCGGTCAGTTATCTCCCTTTAATACTCTCTACATCTAGCTAGGTCCTATCATTTGGTTTCCTCTGGTTTTTTCATTGGTTTCTTTGCACTGGATGGTGCACTTATAATTGCATTTTCTTGGCCAACTGTTATTAGATTGATAGTAATTCCACATTTGTTTTATTTAAACACTGCTATGTAAATTTTTTCTTTTGAATCATCACTTTAATTAACACATTTATGATTAATGTGTACAGAGTAATTGTAATATCTCATTGCGAAATAGCGATAAAGACAAAGGATTACAACTTAAAGGACCTACCAACTATTTGGTCTTCCTTGGTCTTTATCTGACAAGGGAGATAATATAATTATCACTAATGTCCCTCATTGTTCTCACATCCAGTTTAAGGAACGACATTGAATCTTGTGTTGTTCATTTGGTCAGATATAGGTGTGTGTGTTAAATCGTATGTTGCTGTATGCGACTTATATATATGTTACGTAGCACAAGCTACTTAAACTACAATAACGAACACTCAGTCGACCAAGATTAGCCAGCTCATCCACTTCTCATGTATTCCTTATTAGCCAAGACAGCTAACAGAAGAGCGGGTCAAACTTCACGGTTGACACTACCTGTAGCAGGAATTCAGCGGGATAAGGGTTACTATTCGGTTAGGCTATATAACTATCAGTTCCAAATAGATACATATATGAGTCGTGAAACGTGAACTAAATGTATGGTATTTACGACAAAGATAACGATGTGAAAGCGCATCTATGCTATCTTTTAAAATGTACACTGTTAGACATTTCTTAGACGTCCCGAGGACTGGTTTACGAAACGTGTACATACTGATTGAACTGCTTGAATGATCCAGTTAGTCTTGATCTAAACTGGTTTTAAATGATCTTTGTTTGAACATTATTTTGAGTCAGCTTACACTTATATGAGTTTGTGTAGTGGTGGCTGTGACAAGATTGCATCAATACACATATTGACTTGAGTCAGAACATACTGATATGTGGAAGACAGTGGTGCAGAGGTAGAGCATCAGCCCCTTGTATCTCTGGTTCGAGTCCCGTGATGAGCAGGTCCTGACTTTGGGACTTTCCACACAAACGGCGCGAGTACTGGTCTCCAGGAAGCAGACATCGAGCGTGATTAATCTAAGCCAAAGGCTTGTTTCACAATCGATGAAACATAAGTTTAAACTAATGATATATGTTTGGGTAGTGGTGGCTGTGAGAAGATTGCGTGAATACACATATTGCCTTGAGTCAGCACATACCGATATGTGTTGGGTAGTGGTGGCTGTGACAAAATTGCGTCAATAAACATATTGACTCGAGTCAGCACATAACGATATGTGTTTGGGTAGTGAGGGCTGTGACAAGATTGCGTCAATACACATATTGACTTGAGACAGCACAGTGGTCCTCGTAGATGCTGCACGGCTACCCCTTATGTGTATGACAGAGTCCAATAAAAAAGATAGGGAAAGCCAAGAGAGACTTGCGGAACTAGAAAACCACTTAGACTTCTTTCAAGAGAAAACATAACGTTCAAATGATGGAGCGTAAACGACTGCCGGCTCATTAAGAATTGATAACCTATGCTCAGCATGATCGAGAACACCCTGCGTGTGTCAATTTCAATTTGTGTAAAGTACAGAAAACATATTTCAATTTCCAAATAAGCGTATTAGAAGAGCCAGCGCTGTCACAGTGAACTGACTTAATGCTCATTCATCCTGACGTCCATAAATTGCCTTTCCGTAAAACAAGGAAAGCTCCTCTTTTGCGAGGCAATTAAAGCAGAAAGATTGCTTTTAAAATCGTTAGTAAAGATTTCTGTTCTGGCATTTCCACGGTGTTGGTATATAAATTACATACGTTACAAGGCGGTTCATTAGTTTGGGCGCTGAAATTACGTAGAATTAAAGTCGTTTAAATCTGATGTATGTTGGATTAAGACTTCTTGGTATTGAAAGCTTGTTACCTCCAGCCTTAGGATGCGGGATGTTAATTAATTTTGAATCTAACTTGGCAAAAGAGTTAGAATGCCTTCTACACAATTAGCTTCGTTTAAAATTAGTTTGTTACATTTGACTGGAGAAAAGAAACATGTCTTTTTTAGAAATCTCCCGACAAATACTTTTGAGAAATCAACTAGGTATTATGCAAGTTATGCGAATGTCTGTTGTCTTAATGCAGAACAGTAAACAATCATATTTACAGCTGTCAATTCGCCAGCAATTTATGAAATTAAGTTGGCCTTATCCCTTATTAAACAAGGTGCTTTTGCGACATACAAAATGAGTCAAATTATTTTTATCTAAGAGAAGTCCTTGATATAGTTATATTAATCTCCTTTAATGTATTCAACGAGATCAAAAGATAGTAATCGACACACTTATTTTCGGGCATTTGCGATCAGTGAAGATCCAAGTCTGCCTTCACGACCGTAAACGACTGTGAATGAGACAACTCAGTAAATGTCCAAATGTTCTGCGACCTGCCTGCTAAACAGATCTTCATTGGACGTCAAACTCCGAGTGTTAGTTTTTGAGTGAGGTGTGGTTGACAGGTTTTGGAAAGTCGTCAATTTTAAAACTCGACAGTTTAACTCGACATATGATAATGTGTTTTGTTTTATTGGGGTTTACCGTTTAAAAAATAATTTCAGTTATATCACGGCTATACTTCACTTATCAATGACATTTGGCATTGGGTGGACAAACCAGTACTACCCTTGCTGACGGGCACTCCGCCGTGAACGCTCGACAGTATAACTCGACAGATTAACTTGACAGTTTAAGTCGACAGTTCAACTCGACAGTTTAACTTGACAGTTTAACTCGACAGTTTAACTCGATATCTCAACTAACGGAACTATTGCCCGTCAATATTGACCTGACCTTTGTGTTAAGGTACATATTATAACGACCCACATAATATCAATCTTTTTAAAATAATAAACACAATGTATTACATATCACACCGTGTATGTTTTCAAAAAACATGTTACACATATTCAAAAGTCACTCTGACAAGCGTCCTTTGTCTTCCCACCAATTGGATAACAGATTATGAGGTAAAGCAACCAGTTACTTGAAAGGTTAGCTATGTGGAGTACTGGCGAGGGAGGGCCAGGAAACACATGAGTAGGTTAACAGATCGCCGTCATATGACTGACAAATTATAGAAAACGTCTTTTAACCGGAATCAATCAATAAATCAATCAATACACATACGATATATGTACGTCATTATAATATAGGGCCTTCATCTTTACACAAAGGTCAGTATCAGGTTAATAATGTCAAGTAATACTTCCGGTTGAGTTAAACTGTCGACTTTTAAAACAAGTCAACCACCGTTGTCAAGCCCATTTTTTGATTTACCGTATTGCTTGGTCTAGTTTTCTCGTTCTTTAGAAATATGACGCACACTAGCTCGTACGTCAGAATTAACATCGATTTAAGCGTGGAACAAGTTTTCTCCGAAACGAGAGTTCAAACGAGGCGTATTAACCCAATGGGTTGACGTCCAATCTATTTTGTCTCCGTTTTCAAATCCAGTATTTCGACACTTTGATTGATCGGAACTTAACCCTTTCCCTCATACGACACTTCTGCAGCAGACGACTTTGAACGTATTTTGTCAAAACATAGAAAATCTCCATAATTGAATGGATAACCTATGTTAAAAAGTGGAAAACATTGTGGCAAAAGGAGAAATTGCACGTTTTGTGCAATTTCTTCTTTTGTCACTATGTTTTCAAATAGTCGTCTGCAGCAGAGGCGTCAGAAAGCGTCTATATGAGGGAAAGGGTTAACACCTTTTCGACACGTTTTGAAGTCATTCTCAACGGTATTTACAAACCTTCAAATCGATCACATTTTACTTTTAACTAACACGTCACACGTAATCCTCTAAATAAACAATTTACTTTGTCTGTACGGGGTTTTACGCCGCTTTCAACAATGTTTCGATAATTTCACTGCGTTTCCCGTGTAATTTATCAAGTCAAGTCAATTCAAACATTTTTATTGACGAAAAACATTACAAATGTTTTATAGTCCTTACAGGCGGACAACACTATATATATTATATAACATGAGAAATATATAATAAATTGTATACATTGTATAGTAATAAACAATATAGGTAGGAATGTTATACAGAATGTAATTTATCGGTACTACTGGTCCATTTATCCTGACACAAGCGAGCATGTCGTTTTGCTAATTCCAACACCCAACGTGCTTAGGGAAGTGAGCCATTAATACCATGGTTTTTTTAAAAGCGCCTTTGGTAAAACCCGGAAGGTTTAGAACCCGGACAGTTTAAAATTATACCAATGGGGTCAATAATATTCACTTTTACTGCATTTTTTCTGTTATTAGTCGGAAAGTCAATCGTATAAACTTACCAATTTCCGAATTAAATAAATATCAATACTGATTTTTGTTATTCCTACATGTATATTATTATGAACTAATATCAGCAACTATGTTAACATGCAAAATAAAATAATAAAAGTAAATGACACCAATTCTGGTTAGAAACAATAACATCATACGACATTGAAAATATGTAGACACAACTATAGAAAACCTCTATGATTAGACATGTCATTATTGAATAAAATAGAAAACATTACGGCACAAAGATAAATTTGCTTATTATGAGTAATTTACCCACTTGTCACAGTGTTTTGAAAAATCGTCTGCTGCGGAGGTGTCAAAACGCGTCTGCATGTGGGAAAGGGTCGAAACAATATATCGGGAATTTCATTTATTTGAATTTTCTGAAAATGTCGGAGAAATGACAATGTGACAAGGAAAAGTTAAAAGACGGCCATAAATACAATAAATGATAACATTAACACGATCTATGGCTGTGTTTCTAAACATTAGTCTTATTTACCTCTGCTCTAAGTCGCTCCCTAATTTATCATTTAACGTCAAAGGCGCTTCTAATCACATAAAACCCCGGTTGTCATGTTCAGACAAACGACTGCTGTGGGACTCCGGCACGCTGTTTAATTTCTTACAGGTCTCATTATTTGGAATTAAACAAACTATTATGACCCTATTTCGATGTCATTGTCAGCCCTAGAAACCATGTCGAGTATTAATTTCCTTGCGTAATTCGTGTTATTCTATTGCTCTGACAGACGAAGTTCGTTTTCCAATCAATCGCGAGATGTTGCACGAAGCAATTTAGCCATGTTTACACCTTCGTAAAGTCCCCAGTGAAATGCTAATGCTTTAACGTAAATGGAGATCGGCATAACAAGCAGTGTCCCTAGGCACTTGCCGTGTCTTCGAAATCAAATTTGCGCAAAGTTTATTCCGTCTAATGGAGATGAATCAGAGTGGAAGTAATCATCTACCGAAGAGGCTCCAGCTCGTCAAGGTGATAATGGGTACCTAATAGAATTAAACAGTCCTAACAGACATTTATGGTCCGCTTTCGAAAATAAATCTTCCAGCGGACTTGTTGTGCTTAACACCAACGGAAAATAGAGGAATTGTCGACAATTGAGATAACAAGATCTTGGGCTTGTTAACTATGGTAGTTTCAGCGCTCGTCTTTGGATATGGGCCTTAAAAGGTAACGACGATAGAACTATAAGGACGCCGAAAGGTGTTAAGCAGGTTCTGTGAATTTACCCACGTTTAAAGGTCTCGAGGCACATTAAAGGCAGTTTATAAGAATGAGGGTAAGTTTATCGGTCTATTGTTACACTGTTGATTAGGAAGTGTGTATCGTTATAGGTCTATATTGACACTATTGTCAGTTAATTGAAAACAGGGTATGTTTATAGGGCTATTCTGACAGTGTTTTCCGATCTATACAGGGAAGTATCGTTAGCTGTGTTTTAAAAGAGAGTATGTTTATAGGTTTATATTTACACTGTTGACTCAAATGAGTTTATATATGTCTATAATTACACTGTAGATTGTTAGTTAGAATGAAGGTATATTTATAGGTTTATATTTACACTGTTGACTCAAATGAGTTTATATATGTCTATAATTACACTGTAGATTGTTAGTTAGAATGAAGGTATATTTATAGGTTTATATTTACACTGTTGACTCAAATGAGTTTATATATGTCTATAATTACACTGTAGATTGTTAGTTAGAATGAAGGTATATTTATAGGTTTATATTTACACTGTTGACTCAAATGAGTTTATATATGTCTATAATTACACTGTAGATTGTTAGTTAGAATGAAGGTATTTTTATAGGACTATAATTACTTTCTTTTGTTAACTGGAATGATAATATATTTATAGGTCTATAATCACTTGTCATTTGACTGGAATTATTCAATTCAATTCATTTATTAAGTAATCAGTACATGATACTTCTTACAATAACATAAATGTAATGGAAAGACAAAAAAGTCTTTAAATTTTCTACTGGAATTATAGTATGTGTTAGGTCTATAATTACTGTTGTCAGTGGACTGGAATAATAGTATCTTTATATATCTATAAATACTGGTATCAATTTATTGGATTTATATTATGTCCATAGGTATGTAATAGCTGTTGCCAGCTGATCATTACGAAAGCATGTATATTGGCATATACTTACTATTCACAGGTGATTGGAATGAAGACATATTCCTAGGTATCTACTAACTGTTGTTAGGTGACTGGAATGCATGTATAAGTTTAGTTATATATTTACACCCCTGTATGTTGATTATAATAAGAGTATGTTCATAAGTCTATAATGATTGTCATCAGTTGATTGGAATATAGGTACGTTTATAGGATTATATTTACAGTACTGGCTGTAGACAAGAATAAGGCTTTGCTTCTAGGTTCATGTTTTTTGTACATCTCTTGATTAGAATGAGGCTACGTTTATTGGATTATATTTTCACTGTTGTCCTTTGATTATAATGAGACTATACTTACTGTTGTCAGTTGATTGAACCGATGCTATGTTTATAGTTATACAATAACTTTCATCAGTTGATTGAAATGAGTCTATGTTATAGTTCTAAACGAGCGTACTTACTGTTGTCTATTGATTAAAATGAGGCTATGTACTAGTATCAGTCGATTGAAATAAGTCTATGTGTATTGGTTCATATTATTCTATTGATTCTACTGAGACTATAATTAATGGTGTCAGTTAATTGAGCTGAGGCTATGTTTATAGTTATAACATTACTGTCATCAGTTGATTGAAATAAAGCTATGTTTAAAGTTATACAATTACTGTTTTCCATTGATTGAAATGAGTCTATACTAATAGTGCTAAACGAGCGTACACCCTGTTGTCAATTGATTGAAATGAGGCTATGCTTATAGTTCTATACTTACTGGTGTACCCGTCGATTGAAATAAAGATATGTTTCAATTTACACAATTACTGTTTTCCATTGATTGAAATGAGTCTATGTTTATAGTGCTAAACGAGCATACATCCTGTTGTCAATTGATTGAAATGAGACTATACTAATAGTGCTAAACGAGCATACACCCTGTTGTCAATTGATTGAAATGAGGCTATGCTTATAGTTCTATACTTACTGGTGTACCCGTCGATTGAAATAAAGATATGTTTCAATTTACACAATTACTGTTTTCCATTGATTGAAATGAGTCTATGTTTATAGTGCTAAACGAGCATACATCCTGTTGTCAATTAATTGAAATGAGACTAGGTTTATAGTTCTATACTTACTGGTGTATCCGTCGATTGAAATAAAGCTATGTTTAAAGTTATAAAATTATGTATGTTATATAGTGCTAGACGAGCGTACATCCTATCATGTTGTCAATTGATTGAAAAAAGGCTACGTTTATTGGTTCATATTCACTCTGTTTTTTATTGATTTAATGATGCTATAATTACTGGTGTCAGTTAATTGAACTGAGGCTATGTTTATACTTATAAAATAACTGTTGTCAGTTGATTGAAATAAGGCTATGTTTATAGTTATAAAATAACTGTTGTCAGTTGATTGAAATGATGCTATGTTTATAGTTCAATTATTACTGTTGTCAATTGATTGAAATGAGGCTATGTTTATAGTTCAATTATTACTGTTGTCAATTGATTGAAATGAGGCTATGTTTATAGTTCAATTATTACAGTTGTCCAATTGATTGGAATGAGGCTATGTTTATAGTTCAATAATTACTGTAGTCAGTTGATGTGAATGATCGTATGTTTATATTTACGTTATATTTAGTGTATGTTTATAGATTGATATTTACACTACTATCTATAGCTGTTGATTAGAGTCGGATATGTTTCAAAGTATATATTACAGTGGTGTATTTTGAATACAACGATGCTATGTTTATAGGTCTGTATATACAATAGATGTTACCTGTCATTGTAATAAAGGTTGTGTTTATAGGTCCATATTTACAGTGTTTTACTGTGAATTAAAATAAAGTGTGTATGTGAATCTAGTTTACACTGTTGTTTGTTAATTACATGAAGGTATGTAATTAGGTATATTTTGACATACAGTTGATAACAATAAGCTCATAGCATAGTGAACTGAACGATTGCCAATATGTCGGTTGCAATTAGATGGTTTGATTGAGGATGTGCTTATATAGTCCAGTGTACTTTGCCATGTGTTCGGTTTCTATTTTTTTGCGCTGGTAGGACGATGGTATGTAAATATGTTGTTAACTGTTGATTGGATTTAGGGTAATTGTATAAGTAATAATTTCCCGTTTCCTAACACTTTCCCACCTATAGGGGCATTATACACATTTTTTGAAAACATCGTGACAAAAAGGGATAATTGCTCATAAACGAGCAATTTCTCCTTTTGCCACAATGATTTAAAGAAAATTCAGTAATCTATACCTACGAGTATAGAGATTTTCCATAATTTTGAGTAGACATTTTCAAAGTCGTCTGCTGTATATTTGCTGTATGTGGGAAGGGATTAATTAATGTGGTACAGTTGAATAGGATTGAGTATATATAACTGACTGTCTTTTGGAATGACTATTTCCTCATCGGCATTAATTCAAATACTGAGTATTAGAATGGCGATATGTTTTCAGTTTTCATTCCATATAAATTTATATCGGACCGACGGTAGTTATTCGGTTTACTTATATTTCCATGGATGGTTTGAACAAAACGTACACAATATATCCCCTTCAGGGCTGGTGGGAGACCAGGACACGATTCAAGTTTCGGTCATTTGAAGAAAAAAATTCAAATCGTCGCCACTCTCTTTGGTGTAATGGTTTTAGGGATAGTGTAATGGCTGTTGCAACTGAGTTACAAATGCAGGCATCCAATATCTGAAAGTCGTGATATAACTGGAAACTGTTGAAGGTGACGCCAAAATCTTAGTTCAATCATATTGAGAATTTAATTGTAGACGCTAAATAATGCAATATGAAAAAAACGAATAAGAGTAACCGCTTCTAACAAATGTTCAAAGACAAATTAGGGTTCTACTCTAATACATTCTAATAAATACCTCTACAACATAATCTCTCAGTGTAAGACTGTCACATTGGACTGCTTGTGCTTAGTTTCTAGATAACATAATCTGAATAATAGAACTGTGTTCTAAACAAACAAATCTTAGAGCGTTTATTGACAATTGTAGATAAGCTTCTGCCTGCTGGTCATACACACACCTATGAGCCGTCTCGCGAGAAAATCAACATCATGGCCTCTGCGTAATGTATCGCACGCGGATCAGCCTAAGCACGCCGCGCAGGCTTACCCGGATAGACATGTTTCGACTCCTGTGGTTATTTTGTTTCAGGAATCATTACTCTATACCTCTATCCCACTGAGACGGAATGTGTCGGCCAGGATTAGCCTGCGCGGATATGCGCAGGCTGATCTGGGTCGATACATTACGCAGAGGCCATAATGTTGGTTTTATAGTGGGACGGCTCATGTCAGCGTTCCAATTTGTATGTGTATGTTTTTTCTGAAGCACATGTTAAGGAACTCACAGCGTATGACCGGATTATTAACCTCTCTCTCTCACTCTCTCCCTCTCTCTCTCTCTCTCTCTCTCTCTCTCGCTCTCTCTCTCTCTCTCTCTCTCTCTCTCTCCTCTTTCTCTCTATCTCTCTCTCTCTCTCTCTCTCTCATCTCTCCCTCTCTCTCTCTCTCTCTCTCTCTCTCTCTTCTAATATATATATATATGTCCCCCCCCCCCTCTCTCTCTCTCGCTCTCTCTCTCTCTCTCTCTCTCTCTCTCTCTCTCTCTCTCTCTCTCTTCCTCTCTCTCTCTCTCTCTCTCTCTCCTCTCTCTCTCTCTCTCTCTCTCTCTCTCTCTCTCTCTCTCTCTCTCTCTCTCTCTCTCTCTCTCTCTCTCTTTCCCATATGCACCACACCGTCCACCTTGAAAACATCAATGCGAATACATAGATAATTTCTATGGAGGAAATAACACGGACAAATTGCTCATTATAAGCAAGTTCACCCTTCTGTCACAATAGTTCAAACGTTGCCTTCTGCTGATGCGCCGAAAGGCGTCGGATTTAGAAAGAGTTACTATTCTTTGTTCATTATTCATAGAACAGAATGAATGGAGCATTCATAGAAAGTACCTCGTTTCAGTATATGAACGTAAAAACAATATTATATGGCGCAAGAGTGCTAAACTATGTTGTTTGCCAAATCAATCTTCGACCCATTATCCGTAAAGTGTCCATGTAATGACTATAAACCTGTGTTTTATGGACCTCGTTTATGTGGATCTTTGGGTGGGATAATATGAAAACAATATGACTTTAATTGGTCCGTATTCGTCGACTATTTGATGTTCGCAAAGTACATATTTTTCTACAGAGGCTATTAATGTTTAATGCCCTGTTTATACCGGGTCTGTTATAACATCAATTAGCGGCCTAATCGACACAGTTGTCTTTTTGCTTTGGGTACCAAGAGGTGTATACGTCCAATTGGGTTGAAACACATTTGAACACTTAGGTTAATTGCAGGGTAGGCGTTTCTATGTCAGAAGTTGGTATTCATAACCGTAATTGCAAATTAAATGAAATATTGTAGTTATGAAAGCTACACGTTCCTGCTGAATACGATGGAGTTTTTCATGACAATTAATATAGAGATCAATTCCAGACAAATGTTACGTATAGTCTTGAACAATATGTTGGTAATCCTTTAGCTATGCTAACACAAAATACATATAAAACGTATTTACAGGCAGACAAACTCGGAAATATCTAGGAAAACAATGTGGAAAATCTCAATATAATAAAACTATTGATAATTGAAAGAGTCGAAGTGATTCGTATAGGTGACATTGTTATAATCGCATAACGTTTTAAAAATGTTGTGCTGCCGTGAATGTTGGTAAGTTTAAAAGTTACATGCATGAAAACAGACTTGACTGCACATTCGTGAAACGGATCCAAATGGGTATTTTGTTGTTTTAAATAGTTTTTTATTGACACCTTCTATGGCAAAAATGGCGAACTGTGCAGAATCAGATCAGACTGCGTGGATGGCTCACGGTTGGTTTTAACCCTTTCCTTTATACGACAATCTGAAGCAGACGACTTTGAACATATTTTTTTCAAAAATAGAAAATATCTATAATTGAGTGGATAACCTATGACTAAAACTGAAAAACATTGTGGCAAAAGGAGAAATTGCTCATATTGAGCAATTTCTTCTTTTGTCACTATGTTTTCAAAGAGCCGTCTGCTACAAAGGCGTCAGAAAGCGTATATATGAGGGAAAGGGTTAAGCAGAGCATGTCTAAATTGTGATATATGTGGACAATATGTGTACCTCTTACAAATAGACCCATAGCACAAAGGTCAGAGTTTGTTAACCCTTTTCCCACATACATCAAATCTGCAGCAGACGACTTTGATAATATCTTAGAAAAAATATAGAAAATCTTTATAAAGGAAAGTATATTTAATGAATAGTGTTGAAAACATTGTGACAAAAGGAGAAATTGGTCGTTTTGAGCAATTTCTTCTTTTGTCCTCATGTCTCAAAAGCTCTAGGTCATCTCTGTAATTGAGATTATAATAATACTAATAATAATACTAATAATAATAATTATGATAATAATAATAATAATTATAATAATAATATCTTTATTTAATGAAGGTTACATATTAAGAATGTATTTGATGTGCAACAACTATTGTATCTAGCATATGGCCTTTTACCCTTTCCCTCATACGACAATTCTGCAGCAGTCGACTTTGAACGTATTTTGTAAAAAAGTAGAAAATCTCTATAATTGAATGGATAAC